>CM061533.1:20074650-20115860 GCA_030545055.2 Neoaliturus tenellus | reverse complement strand
ATCCGAATAAACGTAGGATTACACATCTCTACCAAATTTGGTGTCAATCGGACCATTTTTACGAGAGTTATCGTTTCGTCTTTTATATATATATATAAATTTTAATGACTATTATTTTTGGTCTCTGGGCACCTCAAAACGAAAAAGTAACATGGTCCCGGGCTTAGGTCTTACCATGAGACCTACGGTAATAGCTTATTCCCTATGGGAAATCCGCTAAAATGAACAAATTATTTAACAACTTTTCTAAAATTTATTTTGTCATTTTAACAACTAATTACACTTTTAAACTTTCATTGTTCAACAACTCGGTAGCCCTAGCCACTCCACGAGCGCGGCACGGCGGCTTCGCTTCTAGCCCCGCATGGCCACTCCCTTATGTATAATTCCTCCAATGTCGCTACTCGACTCTTGTAGTGTGCACATCACACTTTTACCATTGAATATACATCTAAATATCTTTGTATCCTTAGTCAATGCTTTTACACTTAAATTACTTAACTTGAGCCAAAAATTTACACTATTCATAAATTTTTGGTTAAGTCTGAAATTTAAAGAAAAACATAATTTTAACATTTTGGTATGGTTGAAATTTCACAAGTTCCAAGGTTACCTGAGAAAGAAAAAAAATATTTCCACTCCTAGTGATGGAAGTCATATAAGGCTAGGTTCACACGAGCGGTTTCTGCCGCCGCGACACCGCAGCGGCACCGCAGGCGCGACGTAGCGGACCATTTGAGTCAAATGAGCCAGTTCACACGAGCGGTCGGCGGCAGCGGCGACTGGCGGCGACCGCCAGCTGTCGCCGGCCGCCGCCAGGGACTGCTACGCCGCCGCGGTGCCGCCGGTTGCCGCCGGTTGCCGCCAGTGTCGCGGCGGTCTAGCAGTACCTGGAGACATTCGAGGCGGTTCAAACGAGCGGCAGTTGCAGCCAGTCACCGCCAGTCCCGAGTCGCCAGCAGTCCGTGTTTCTGTTTGTTCTCGCCATTTCTAGCCATCGTGTGACAATGGATCCTTCTTGGTTTGATAATGAGCTACAGTAGACCTACGTACTCAGCGAATTTCCAAAAAATTATTTTTTTCAACATCAAAGAACTTTTTGGCTATCTTAATTACAATAATTAATCTTGCAATAAATTAGATTGACTGCTGCAAATTGGTAAAAATAACCGGTTAGGGCCTATAATGAAGCAAACATATTTTTAGTGAAGAATATTTATTTTGACAAACAATGTTAAAAATTTCTAGAGAGCATTAGAGTGCTAATTACAATAGAAAATATTTAAAAGTCGAAATAATTAATGTTGGCCTACCATGTAATTGTTAATTATAAAATATTTTGATACATTTAATAACGTAAACAAACAATAAGACATTGCAAAAATTTGAATTTTATTACAATGTTTTAAAAACAACGAAATTTTTATGTATCAAAAAAAGAAGATACGCATAATAAAGTGAATTGCGGCAAAAATTTTTACATATTTATACTTAAATATTTTATAATAAAGTAATTACAATAAAAGCGTTGCCAACATGAAAAGGATGTTTCTGTTGTAAGATGTTTCTATAACGAAAATTAAAAATTATTCAATTTTCTGAATAAAGTGGTTGACAGAACACTGAGCTAAATGCATCCAACAATGGTGGGGAGAACATTTCCACGAACCTGCCGCTGCGGTGCCGCGGCGGCAGAAACCGCTCGTGTGAACGGAGCTGCGAAAGATGCAGCCGCGGCGGCAGAAACCGCTCGTGTGAACCTAGCCTAAAGGACAAACTCGGATGAGTTGTTGGCAAAAATAAAATTGTTCATCCATCTGACCACCTTACCCCTACCACCTCCTTATCGCCACCACATAGCCGGGTACCTGAGATGCACGGAGCGGTTTGGTCAATCAATCGCTACTTGTAATGTGCACATCACACTTTTATAGTCGCGGCCACGAATCAGGCGGGTGAACGATTTTGCAACGTTGCCAAATTTCCAGTGCTTATTAATTTAATCATATGGCTTATATTTATGTCATGTTTTTATCTGTTTTATTAGATGATAGTTATTTTGATAATTTCTATAGAATGTACATTCAACATACGGTCTAGGCAACGCTGCATGATCAGTGTTGCCAGTTTTTTGCATCAAAGTAAGCAATTTTCGACAATCTCTTTCATTTTTTGGTTCTATGTGACTGTGACAACATCGCATTTTCAGTCACCCGCCTATTTTAGTGGCCGCTACTGTACACTCAAATTATTTAACTTGAGTCAAAAATTAAATATTTAGCCAAAAATTTACACATTTCATAAATTTTGGCTAAGTCTGAAATTGATTTTTTTACATTTCTGTATGGTTGAAATTTTACAAGTCTCAAGGTCACTTGAGAAATAATAAAAAAATAGAACGCAAATATTTCCACCAAGGTCAAATGAACAACAAACTTGGATGAGTTGTTGGCCAAAATAAAATTTTTCTTCAATCTGATCACTTAACCCCCACCACCTCCTTATCCCCACTATGCAGCCAAGTTCCTAGATTGCACAGTGCCGTCTAATCAGTTGGTGTCTGGCTCCCGTGGTGTAAACATCACCGCGTATTGTCCGTGTTTTCCAGTTAGACTTCGGGTTTCTGTGTAAGTAAATATAATTTTATTTTTAGTTTTATTTGAAGGATCTGAACTGGTTCAATGACCCAGCCAATGTTCAATGTCAAGTGGCACATGTAGTAGATTTTCGGTAGGGTCGCTACAAAAAATTAATTTTTTGCACTTTTGCAGTTTTTTGTAAATTTTTGCTCTTGAGCAAAATTTAAAAAAACCACAAGTGCAAAAAAATCTTTTTTTTCCACATGACCTTGACCTAGTTTACGTCAGTGAAGTCATTAAGATGATGGCGTCATCGACATGTCATTCGTATGACGTCATGACCTTGACATTCCTCAGAGGTCATTGCACTGTGCCAGGTCTCTCAATTTCTCACTACTTATGTTACCAACATCACAGAAAAATGAAACGATATCGTTTCCTTTTTCTGTGCTAACATATACTATCCCTTTTAACTTATTTAATTTACCTTGTGTTTAAAACAGATAAATTCGTACTTAAGATTGCTTGAACTACGTTGGTACTATTTTTAAAAGTGAAAATCCAAAACTAATTCAGAATTATGTCGGTATCTCTACTGCCAACTTATTTTAAAAAAGAGCAACTTATAATTTATTAATAAATTATTTTGAATCTCTTTTAATATCAAATAATTTGAATTTAGAAAAGACGAAACTACAACTATGACAATACCAAGTTTTGTTAACATTAAGTGTAAAAATTTCTTGATAAATCACAGAATGCCGCTGGAGTTTTCTGCGATTCATCAAAAGCTTTTATTTTGATTGTGTTCATCATCATTCATTATTTTTTTTTTTAAATAGAGATTTATGGGGTAAAGAATAAAACACTACCATAACTCTAAGTCTTACCTTGTATATAAAGGGCAAAGTGTTTCAATAAATGGCCAAAGTTTTTTTTAGACATTTGTAGTCATATTTCTTTATTTCTTTGTATACATGTACATGTGGTACAATAAATAGCATCTAACTTGCTTGACTAAAACTAATACTACATATACAGATTACATTTTCACACGATTTGATGTAAAATTAAAAAAAAATACAGCAAGTGACAAAAAATTCTGAAGAAGTGACAAACTTATATTTACTGTAGTCCGTTTTTTAAAACCTGATAATTCTCAAGAAAATTGGGGTGGGGGAGGGGTTTAAATTGTAAACAAACAATTTAAACTGTAAACAACACATTTAAACTCGTGACAAACGTGTGTCGAGTATCAGATTCCCTCAAATAACGTTTTAAATAAGTTATAATATCTTTCAGTAACTTCTATAACTAACTCCAGTAACTGTTATATTTTTAAGCCAAACCTATTCCTTGTTAAAAAGTAACAGTTCTAAAGTAAACTGATTAAAAAACGACTGCTACCAATAATATTTTAAAACTGTTCATTATAATTCATTATATACCAATATTCATCATACATTACATTACATTCATTAAATACCAATAATATTTTAAAACTAACTATTCATTATGTTGTGATGTAAAATTACCAGCTGGTATGCAACAGTAAAATAAAACAAAAACAAAAAAAAACCAAAAGGCTTCAGCCAATGGGATAGTAGCAAGTATAAACAAACCCCCTCCACCATCTCTCCCTTGAAGGATCAAGTTTAAAAAAACGGACCATAGTGCACGTTTTGCTCGACACCGATCAATTTATATTGATATATACAATACAAAAGTACATTTACGAGTACTACTCGTAGTTCTAAGTCAATGAAATCTGACCAATTCAATATTGTGAATATCAGTGATCACAAAAAACTACAGCTGTACGTTGACAGATGTTAAAAATGCTCAAACCAATCACAATGTTATTCTAATGGGAAATTTTCAAATTTCATTTGTGAATAGCGCCCTTATATCAAGTCCAATTCTCATCAACTTTTGGCGGGAACAATTACAGACCAAATCCTATCCAACGACACAAAAAACTTGAAAATCGATTGAGAATTGTAGGAGGAGTTCTCAACACAAGAAAAATCTTAGCGTATTAAATAAGTACTAGAGATCGCCTCCTAATCGAAATTCGATCAAAATTTCACTTGATCTGGCCCCAAGAAGCTTAAAAACATTTTAGAACTAAACCATCTGTTCTTCCTAACTTTTTAGCAGTTGTTTTTGCAACAGCTGTCTTATGATTCATTCAATTTTCCTTTCTCCATAAGATTAACATTGGAACTTTGAAAGCCTGTGGGGCGTAGCCCTGGAGTCTGATGTGAATTAGAATGTGATTCTGCTCATCTACAGGACTATACATTTCTAACGGTATGCGCAGATTTATCCTACGATGCACACAAGCTGAGAAAAAAGGAGGAAATGAAATATGCTTGCGTATTAATATATAGATAGATGTAGATGACTGGGTCATGTTATGTTGCGAGTTACACATTATGATATTTAACTTTTGCACCTGTAAAATCTTCATATTTTCAGACAGAAGTGGATAGTTCCTCTGGAGAATAAGGATATATATATTTATCAAAAATTCTTTTAAAATATTACTAAATTTAGACTCAATTTTTTTTATTAAAAATATATTTAAAACCTTGTTCCCCGTATAAAAATAAGGGTTCTTTTAAAAAAACTTGAGCCTATGGTCAGGAATGACTTCACTTCTCGCTCTATAGTGCTATTAGGATGTTTTGGTTTATTAAAGTTATATAACCTTTCTTTCTTGGCAATACTTTAAATTCTTTAAAATGATCCTTTGCTGAATCATTATGCTTTAGCACAATCCAAATCGCCCTTTTTGGTTTTTATTTTTTCCATATTATTTATTTTTGTTGAACCGCAAAGAGCAATGCAGGATGAAGTGTAAGAATGGATGTGAGCGTAGTATATGTTTTTCAATGTTTTTATATCACAATAGTAACTCATTCTAGATAATTCGTATATTTACAAATTTATTTTGATTAGAATTTTGTGAATATGTTCATCTCAGTTCGAATTTTGTTTGATCTAGTATTATCCCAAAAAATCTGTACTTCTTTACTTTTCAATACTCTGTAAATTAGACCAATTCGTATATGGGAGGTTGAAATTGTGGTTTGTATCCCACGTTAAACTGTAGGTTTCTAGATACCATTGGCTGTTGGGCTATTAATTAACAATCCTGTCTAAGGAGAATGTCGGCCTTAGTCAGTAACAAGACTACAAGATCGCGCCACAATCATCCTACACTCATCTCTCATTCATATTCAGGTTAATATACCCACTATGTGAGGTCCCTGTCTCAAATTAGTAATTTAGTGATTGTATGTCATTGCAAATTCCTGTTCTATTCTATTTTGAGGAACTTTAAAGTTGACAAAGTTGGGTTTTTGAATGTTTAAAAGTAAAATGAGACTTTTAGCGAATTTCCCTATAGGGAATACGCTATTACGGTAGTAGCCATGGTAAGACCTAAGCCCGGGACCACTTTACTTTTTCATTTTGAGGTCCCCAGAAGCCAAAAACACCGTTCGTTCATTTTCATATATATGTATATATATATGTGTTTGTGTGTGTCCGTGGTACCGATAACTTTTGAAGCGGACCTCCGATTTTGATCAAATTTGGTATGAAGGTGTAAGACCAGGTCTATTTTCATGAGTTCGCGAAAAAAGCATTGTCGGGTTATGGGAACGGGGTTTTATGGGGCTTCAAAGGGGTAAAAAATGGGTTTTTGAGATTTTTAACCTCAATTTTCAAACTTCAAGAATTTTAACTAAAACCAATTAAAAGAGCTTAAAAAACCCAACAATTTAGTATTTTTAATCATTAAAATAGCTTAACTGGTTATGGAGAAAATTTAAATCAAGTTTCCCATGTTATTCTTATGGGTTAATCTTTAAAAAGTTATATATCACTTATTTATAAACATATCTTAATAAAATTTTTATAAACCTGTCCTATTTGATGACTAATGAAAATTTTATCAAAAACCCGCATGGCAGCAAAGCTACATGCCAAATCCCATGGTATTCTCATGGAAAACAATACAACAAAAGCGGTCTACTTACCATGTATATACGCCAGGTTTGCCTTTGGACAAAGTGTAATAAATATATCAAAGAGAATGGTATAAATTGAAAAATTAATAAAGAAATTTATTTATATATAAATTATTAAATAAAAATAATTAACTCAGAAAAAATGCCATTAAATATATCATATTTCCTTCTAAAGATTATTAATTAATTATATAAGATAGCCACAAAGTTCTTTGATGTTGAAAAAATAACTCTTTGGAATTTCACTCAGTATGCAGGTCTGCTGCGACGGGGGTATTAATCCTTATACTTGTTTGATATGTATCAAAGTATGTCTCTTTTAGTGCAGAATTAATACAAGATTTCTCACAGTTTTGGCACTGATATGGTCATTCACCAGTGCAGGTAAAATGAGACTATTCCATTTAAACTACCTGGTGTAGTAAAGGCTTTATCACACTTAATCATCAGTATGAGTCAAAATATGACGCTTTAGATGTTCTGGTTAAGTAAATGCTTTATTACATTTTGGACACTGGTTAGGTCGTTCACCAGTATGAGTAAAAATATGACGCTTTAGATTTTCTGCTTGAGTAATTGCTTTATCACATTTTGGACACTGGTAAGGTCGTTTACCAGTATGTGTCAAAATATGATGCTTTAGAAGTTCTGGTCGAGTAAATACTTTACCACATTTTGGACACATAATGTAGTAAAGGTTTTATAACAGTCGGGACACTAATGCGGTCGTTCGCCAGTATGAGTTAAAATATGTTTCTTTAGATAACTTGCTTTAGTGAAGGCTTTATCACAGTGTGGACACTGATGATGACGTCTTTCGCCAGTATGAGTGAAAATATGATATTTTAGAGTGCTTGATCTGGCAAAGGTTTTATCACAGTTTGGACACTGATGAGGTCGTTCGCCAGTATGTGTTAAAATATGTTTCTTTAAATAACTTGCTTTAATAAAGGCTTTATCACAGTGTGGACACTGATGACGTCGTTCATTAGTATGAGTCAAAATATGACGCTTTAGATTTTCTGGTGGAATAAATTCTTTACTACATTTTGGACACTGAAAAGTTTGTTCACCAGTATAAGTGAAAATGTGGTTCTTTAAATATTTTGATGCAATAAAAGCTTTTTCACACTTTGGGCACTGAAAAGGTCGTTCACCTGTATGAGTGAAAATATGATCCCTTAGCTGCCATAATTTAGTAAAGGTTTTATAACAGTCGGGACACTGATGAGGTCGTTCGCCAGTATGAGTTAAAATATGTTGCTTTAGAAGACTTGAGGTAGTTAAGGCTTTATCACAGTGTGGACACTGATGAGGTCGTTCGCCAGTATGAGTTAAAATATGTTCTTTTAGAGTACCTAATTGAGTAAAGGCTTTATCACAGTTTGGACACTGATGAGGTCGATCGCCAGTATGAGTTAAAATATGTTGTTTTAGAGCACTTAGTTGAGTAAAGGCTTTATCACAGTTTGGACACTGATGAGGTCGTTCGCCAGTATGAGTTAAAATATGACACTTCAGATGAACTAATTGAGTAAAGGCTTTATCACAGTTTGGACACTGATGAGGTCTTTCGCCAGTATGAGTTAAAATATGTTGCTTTAGATAACTTGTTTTAATGAAGGCTTTATCACAGTGTGGACACTGATGAGGTCTTTCGCCAGTATGAGTGAAAATATGATATTTTAGATTACTTGAGTTAGTAAAGGTTTTATCACAGTTTGGACACTGATGAGGTCGTTTGCCAGTATGAGTTAAAATATGTTTCTTTAAATAACTTGCTTTAATAAAGGCTTTATCACAGTTTGGACAGTGATAACGTTTTTCATCCATATGAGTAATTGTGGCTTCAGAATTCATGTTTGAGTGAAGGCTTTTTCACACTGATAAGATTGTCATGGAATGGTTTACAATAGGTTTCTTTAGGATAGGCTACGAGAGTAAAGGCTTTTTTAGAGTTTCGACTTTGATGAAGTTGTTTGTCGGTAAGCACTAACAGTTCTTTTTACAGTCTCGTCTAAGGTAAAATCATGAATCAAAACTCTTATTTGTAACAAACAGTTGAATATTTGTGAAGTAGTTCAGATACTTCTATGAAAACTGTTAGTTGAAAAACTAATTTGTTTTCTAATTACGATTATTTGCTCTGATTCCTTTCTATGATTCAGTTCCCCAACGCTTCCTCTTCAAAAATCTGGAAACATAACATTTTATAGCATTAGTATAAATTATATACAAAGCAATATATAAATTATATACAAAGCAATATTTAAGTCATCAAAAAATTTACATCAATCTCCAGAGATACGAACTACATGCCCTCAAAGTTTTACTGTTAATCTTATGGAAGAAGTCAAATTGATTGAATCATAAGACAGTTGTTGGAAAATTTGTGAAAGACGGATATTTCAGTGGTTTATTTTACTACTTGGGTCCAAATAAACCAGGGGCGAACCCAGGATTCAATTTCGGGGGGGGGGGGGGGATATTTTTTGGGGAGAGGTAACACCGGGGGGTTTGGGGAGTATGGAATCCCCCCCCCCAAGAACACGGCAAGGGAAAATTTTGGAATTTTTGAAGCTAAATGGTTAATTTTAGTGAATTTCAAAAGTTAAAATTTAACTTTATGCAGACCTCTACTCCGTCAGAATTTGGAGTAAAGCTAATGGGTTTCGAATATTAAATAAAGGGATCAGACTATTATTTAAACTCAGAAAAAATGTATTGACTTTATATTACTTTGGGAAATAAATATCATTCAGGCGAAGTACAGTAAAAAGTTAAAGTCTAACGTTTATTGAAAACACCAAAATACATTACTCATCAAGAGGTAAATACACGATACATCTTTTTTTTTAAATAAAAAGAGGTTGGCAGGCCTCTTTTTGCCTTACTTTGCCCCGTCCACATAGACTATTGATCTGTGCGTGGAGCGTATTAGACAAAGTAAGGGGGTGAGCCGCTACAGTACAAGGTGAAAGGTACTGATAAAAGTCACTGGCAGAACGCGGATTCGAACCCACGACATCGCTGCCATGGTTCCGAAGTCCGGCGCGCTAACCACTACGCCACCGACTCACCCAAATAAGTCACCCATCTAAGTCACAGAATACAGTATCAGAGTTATTTTTATTATAAAGATGATATATAATTACTGTATAATAATAACAAATAACAATAATATAATTGTAACTTAAAAGTATTATATTATTTTAACATTGCATATATCAAGGCAAAAAATATCGCGTCTTCTTAAAAAAGAATCAAGTTGTCAAAATTCAAATGAAGTACAGTAAATGAAAGTCTACAGTCTATAAGAAATACCAAAATAAATACACTACTTAAAGTCGTAAAATATATAAGTTATCTTTATCTCTAAGATACACACTCGTTTCGACTAACTCATTGGCAAAACCACATAATAACTTATAAGTTAGGGGTGGCAGCACTGCAAGTGAAATAGAGCATGCTTGGTGCCAATTACAAGAACTGAACAGTGCCGACGCGACGCTTTGTATGAACTCGTCAGTTAATGCCAACGCACAACAAATAATGTATATCATTTCCAAAACTAAAATGATCTGTTTTGGATGTAATATTGCTGTTTCATCTTTTTGCATTGTACAATTAAAACCGCTATTATTCTTTAAGTAAGTTGGCATTTATATCTGTTTATAAAAGTCTAGCGTATAAAATAGTATTTTAACCATTTTTCATAGATTATTTTAATTTTTTAAGTATATTTTTTTTACTTTCCAACATTTTGGGGGGGTATATATCCTCTTTATCCCCCCCCCCCCCCCTGGGTTCGCCCCTGAAATCAACTGAAGTTGTGGTAGAGTTCTGACCAGTGGGCAATCTCAAATAGGCTTATATCATCATGTAAATAAAATAAAACTTTAAAATCCTGCGTATGTATGCGAATAAACAATAAAAACATCTTTTGTTCATGAGACGGGTACAACGAATGATGAGTTATGGTTCAAGAAAAGCTTTATTTGTTTACATTAAAGCATATTTTTAGTTTGATTGTAAAACAAGAATAAAGTAATCACATCGAATAAAAATGATATATTTATTTGAACGTATAGAGTGGCAGCCAAGTAAGTGTTGGTACTCTAAAAATTCCTTAAGATAATTTTTGGGTGTTTTACAAATTGTAGAATGATAGGATGGTAAGAGTTTAAATTAAAGATATTTGTTCCATCCAAAGACTATGGAAACCGCAACACACCCGAAACTAAATTTATTTTGAGAGCCGAAAATTGACAGTGAGTGAAGACGTCTACTTTGAGGTGATATTTTACAATATTGCGCCGCTAAAAAGTAAGGGTACGAACAGAACGAGTGGGTCGCGGTGGAGGTGTAGGGCGCGATGGATGCCACAAGTTAAGTCGCGGTCGATGTTGACCGCACATTGCACGGAGGTCACTGTCAGTGCAGCTCAGACCATTGGAGAGTGATGTGTGTAGCGTGCTTATTAAATAAAATAAATAATCTTGAAAAGATTTTGAAAAGAAGACTTTATAAGTACCTTAGAACGTCATAACTTGCGATTACCACTACAGGAATGGTGATATTTACGTTGTTGTATGTAGATGTTATATATTTTGTTAATATCTAATAAGAGGTACAACTTTGATAACTACCATAAATGTACAATAACAGATTTAATTTTTTAGTCATATACAATAATTAAATATTGTGTTGACTACCAGTACAATAATTCAAAGAAAGGGCCACCAGGTTATTATAAACCCAAATAATACATTGTGGCAAAGTGCATTTATTTATTAAAAGACTATTAATTTAAGTGTTTACATGGTTTTTGCTCATACACTCTACCACACACTATAAAAGGCATTAGTTATCAAAAATTCTAAAAGATATTTTCAAAATAGTGTGTTATTGTTGATAGTTCTAATTTCATCAGGGAGATTTATTAAAAGGTTTAGCTACCGCATAATATGGTAATTTATGGTAAATTTCAAGTCTATTAAAATCAGATCTAAATCAATTTTTATTTCGTGTATCAAAGTTATGAAAATTTGTGCCAAATATTGAGTCACATTTTGTTAGAAAATAATTAATTGTTTGATAAATATGCAGTCTAGCTAGTGTTAAAATTTCTGAATTACGAAAAGCTGATTGGCACGATTCTCGTCTGCCTTTCTTTGCTAAGATTCGTAAAGATTCCTTTTGAAGAATAATTACTTTTGATTGAAAATTTTCAATCTGCACAAGCCCCAATAGAGGTAATCAATTAATTATTAAAATTAAAATTAATTTAATTTTGATGTAAATTAAAACTATTTTAACCTTAAACATAAGAGTAACAGTTATGGCATACCTCGTATTAACATGTATTTTGGGTTGCTATTACTATTACTCGATGGAGAATTGAAAATTAAATTAAATATAACTATTAAGTTAAAAGACAATCACAAAGTAATAACTGATTTGTGGTTGCCTCGTGGGTTGGGAAAGGTTCAGGCGTACGCGACGGGGGACGCTCGACTTTGAACGAACCAATCACAACGAAGCATCCAGGTAAACCGCATGGTAAGCATCCATGTAAATCAAATGATTTTGATTTTTAAAAGCATCGCTGTAGACCTCCTGGATGGCATCGCGCTTCACCTCCACCGCGACTTACTCGTTGTGAAAGGCCTGGTTAACTACCCAGTCAGCACACAATGTGAAAATCACGTTATTTTCACGTGAAAAAAAGGTGAAAATGTAAAAGTGAAAAATAATACGTTTTTTTCACGTGAAAATAACGTAAAAATGTGAAAGTAAAAAAAACGTGAAATTTAAAACGTGATTTTCACCAAAATTTTTTTACATTTTTTTTACTTTATGTTTTATATTCACTAAATCACTTTTTTAAGACAGGGACTTCACACAGTAGGTATTTTAACCTAAATATGAATGAGAGATGAGTGTAGGATGGTTGTGGCACGATCTTGCCCAGTCAGCACAAAATGTGAAAATCACGTTTTTTTTTTTCACGTGTAAAATGTAAAAATTATATAAAAGTAAATAGAAGAATATTTTTTCACGTCAAAATTACGTGAAAAATGTGAATGTGAAAAAGGGCGAAACGAAGAATATTTTTTTCACGTCAAAATTACGTGAAAAATGTGAACGTGAAAAAAAGGTGAAAAGAAGAATATTTTTTCACGTCAAAATTACGTTAAACATGTAAAATGTCAAAAACTGATGAAAATATAATATCATTTAACGTGAAAATTATGTTAAAAATGTCAAATGAGAAAAAGGCGAATAATAGAATATTTCTCATGTACAAATTATGTGGCAAAATTTAAATCTAAAAAACGGGTAAACGAGAGAGTAAGTATTTTTGCATTTAAAATCTATGTAAAAATGTATACCGTATTTTAAAAAATTAAATTAAAAAATTTATTTTCAAATTTTTTTTACTTTTTAGTTATTGATAATTTTATTTGACTGTCAAAGTATCAGATTTACTTATGTAGAGATATTGTCTAATTATAGCTTTCGAAATAACAATTTAAATTTCAATTTGTGGTATTAACAATTTATAATTATATTTTTTAGCCTTTACATTATTCCAACAGGATGTAATTTCATGCGTTGGTTATATTAATTTTAATAACACTTTAAATATTTAATGCGCAATAGTAAATATAGTTATAAAAGATTAAAAAAATTATTATTATTAACAAACACAGAGTTATTTCAAATTGGGACAGAGTTTTAATTTTGACTTGCTTAAGTACAAGGAAGGTTGAGTATTAAATGTATAAATAGTAATTTAAATCTGCTTAAAGGTGCATTCACACTTAGCTAGTTACTCGCTGCTAGTTGTTATATTTGTTTACAAAATTAACTTTTGGATTGACTAGCAACTAGCCAACAGAAAGCTAGCTTCCACTAGCTCGTGTAATGATATTTGTAATGTTTGTAATGTGTACGAATCAGCTGACATATTATTTATATTATTGTTTTGATTTAACCCTAAAAATGAATAAACATATTTTAAAATGTCCTATTTTAAAATGTAAAATTTCCGAGTTGTGTGACAAAGAGATTAGTATAGGAGAGAGAGGATATGGTGGGACCCTGGATTGGTCGAAGATAGGAACTTGAAGCTTCATCTACGCTATTTGATGAGCTGAGAGTGGAAGATTGTGATTCATTTCAGAGGGTGATGCGAGTGTCTTTACAAAAATTTCATGAAATCAGATATAAGACTAAGAAAGAAAAGCAATCACCCCAAAAACAAAACTGGAAATTACATTTCGATACATAAAACAACGGGTGACAGTTTTGATCCAGTCGTTGGCTTTTTTATTTAGATTACCGCCAGTACAATTTCGACCTTTTTACTAAATAAATGTGCTTTCAGCCATAAACAAAGTGGTTTTATAAAGAATAACTATCAAGTGTGACTTTACCTAAAGTTTATTAAATTTCGTTATAGTAGAAATGATTAAGATTAACTGTATTTAGAAGATCGAATGCAACATTATTAGGTTATTACCTAATAATAACTGATCATTTATGGATGGACGCCAATAAAGTTTTCGGAATGTTATAAATTGATAAATCAGTTGAGTTTGGTATCGGTGTGTGATGACTTCCTGTAGCAGAAACCGTATAGCATAATATCCCCACAGAGAAGAAACTTGTTATACTAATGTATGTGCGTACACAGTGCATTTGTACTTATTAATTAATTACTTGTATTTCGTTTTCTTTATCAAATGTAGTATGATTTAAAAACTGTTAAGTTACAGAAACCTTTACAAGAAATATGACCACTAACAAGTTTAAAAAAAAATGTAAATATATACATACAAATAATATATGTGCAGTATTTATTTATAAGGCTCACAGGTTCTTAAAAAAGTTGGGCCTTAAAGTCATAAAGTAAAAGATTACGAGTTATTTATTAATGCCTTCCCAAATAATTTTTCATATTCCCAAAAATACCAAAATTTTGCGATATTTCATTTTCAACTTTTCTTGTTTAAGGTGTACACTAGAATAGATGTGGTCGTAGTGTTTACAACTACCTCGAATCAAGAATCAAGAATCAAGAATCAAGAAACTTTATTGTCATCGACCTTTTACAGCATGGACAATAGTCATTACAATTTTAGTCAACTTAAATAAATAAAACATAACAAAAAATATGGTAATCTCTCAACTAAACATTTTCTTTAAATTTGTAAAAATCACTAACACTATAAAACTCCTTAGCAATTAAGAATTGTTTTAGGTCTCTTCTGAAGAATTTAATATTTGTGGTGGTTTTCAGATTGTGTGGAAGGGCATTGAAAAGTTTTATTGAGGAAAAAAATGTCTGATTTTCAAAGCAAGTTGTGTTATGGTGGGGAATTTGTATGAGATTTCTATTGCGAAAATTATATCGGTTAGTGTTTGTGCGGACGGGAAATAAGTGTTTGTTTTTGAAGAAGAAAGTGATGCATTCTAATATGTAAATACAAGGAAAAGTGAGAATGTTATTAGATGAAAATATACCCCTACAGGATTCTTGCATGGGTATTTTAAAGATGAGCCTCAAAGCTTTTTTCTGAAGAGAAAAGATCTTTCTGACTTTGACTTTTTCCGATCCCCATATTGCCACACCGTAGCACATATGTGAATAAAGGCATGAGTAATAAGCAGTCATTAGAATTTCCCTACTTGACCAATCTGATAATCTTCTAAGAATAAATATGGCGCTATTAATTTTATTTGATACTTTATTGATATGCTCCACAAAGCTCAGACGTGAATCAATGATAATACCTAAGAAATTCGTAGAGGAACAGGATTCTATATCATCCTCACCAACTGGAATAATTGACGTATCATCGGAATCACGTAGGCGGAAGTCTATAAAGTTGGTTTTCCCTGTGTTGACGGTTAGGTTATTTTCCTGTAACCACTGTAGCAGAAGACTGCACTGGAGAAAAGTTTTTAGTTCCAGGTTCTCACGAGATTCGTCAGTAACACTCAAAGAGGTGTCATCTGCAAATAAGCAAAGATTTGAGGAGGGGATATTTTGAGGCATATCATTCACAAAAAGAAGAAAAAGGATAGGTCCAAGAACCGTGCCCTGAGGAACTCCAGCAGTAACGACAACCGGTTCTGATTTTTGATTACATAAGAAACCATTTTCATTCATGAAAGATATTTCAACCACTTGTTTTCTTCCTTGAAGAAAAGACGAGATCCAACTGAAAGCTTTGCCCCTAACTCCAAAATATTTCAATTTTTCCAGTAACAATGTGTGATTCACCATGTCGAATGCCTTACTTAGGTCAAAAAATATCCCAAATGAGTGTTTATGATCATCTAAGGCTGTAGAAATACTGTGAATGAAACTATAAAGGGCATCGACTGTGGAGGTGTTTTTCCTAAAGCCAAACTGTTTTGAAAAGAGGGCATCATGAGAAGACAAAAAAGAATAAAGGCGGTTGAGAAAGATCTTTTCAAGGAGCTTAGAAAAAGTGGATGTAATAGAAATCGGTCTATAGTTGTCCTTTTTTAAGGCATCGCCTTTCTTAAATAATGGTTTTACTATGCATGATTTCAGACATTCCGGGAAACCTCCTTTTTCAAAAGAAACATTAATTAGGTGACATAGCGGATGAACAATGAACTCCACAACCTTTTTTAGAATTCTTGAAGAAATCCCATCAGGTCCAGAAGAGTCACTTGTTTTGAGGGATTGTATAATATTGAAGACTTCTCTCTCATCCGTTGGGTACAAGAAAAGTGATGGGGCTAACCTTTTAAGTCTCTGACAGTTAGACAATGCATCGGGATCTTTTGATCCATAACGTTTTGAGTAAATACTTGAGAAAAAAATATTAAATGAATCAACAACCTCTTTGGGATCAGAAACAAGATTACCAAAATCATTTTCAACAGTTATCTGTTTGAAAGGCCTGGCACTCTTGTTTGGGATAGTCTCATTAACCACATTCCAGATAGCTTTTTGTTTATTGCCTTCCGTTTCAAGATGGTTCAAAACATTCTTTGCCTTAGAAGATTTAATAGCAGCCCTGTATTTCCTCTTCAAATCGAGGTATGATTGCCTTAATGGATCATTGGACTGTAAGTTTCTCGATGCAAAATACATCTCAAGCATGTTTTCTCGAAGCTCAATAAGGGTAGCGTCAAGTTTGACTTTCGTATAATACTGCCTTGAATTGATTTGTGATTTCTTTGACGGAAAAGCGAGTTCAAAATAGTGCTGCACTATAGTTAAAAAACAAGAGAACTTACTATCCAATTCAACAGCAGAGTACACATCATTCCATGTTTCTTGTTTAAGATTTATCATGAAAGTATGAATATTGGTGTCAGTGAAAACTCTTTTGAATCTATACTTGGGAAACAAATTTGATATAGGAGATGACATCAATATATCTGATATTTGAGCGTGATGGTCTGATATACCCGTGATGACTACATCAGTACTCATGATAGATCGACTGATGTTGCAATAAACATGATCAATAAGTGTTTTGGAACCCAAAAACTCTCTGGTGTAAGAATTTACTGTTTGACGTAGACCATAAGACAATAATAACTCGGTCAACTTCTGTGATGAATTATCAGAATAAGATAGATCTACATTGAAGTCTCCTAAAACAATAGTTCTATGTTTGGGTTTAGCATGCCTTGAAAGACATCCTTGGATATTTTCAATGAAATCATCTATACATTTAGTCGAGGAATTAGGAGGTCTATATACAGCAATAAGAAGATAAGAAACACCTTCTAGGTCAAAGGTAAGGGCTGCCATTTCACAAAACCCCTCAACAACGAAGTCACTAACATTAACAACATTGAAGGCTATGCTGTTCTTAATGAGGATGCAGACTCCACCTTTACTGATATTGGAGCGGCAAAAACCAGCCGCTGTGATGTACCCTGGCAAAGAAAATGTGGATAGCTCAGTCGAATTGAGAAAGTGCTCCGACAAACATATTACACTGGGGGAAACTAAATCAATAAATATTTCCAACGAACCTAGCTTTGGTATTATACCCTGGACATTTTGGTGAACAATTCTGAATGAATTCGGAGTGGTTTTGAATGAAGCTTTGTTAGCATTCGTGTTTATGGCCACCAAATTCCTGGGTGTGTTAATCCTAAAAAATAATTACTGTTGTAAGTATATTTGTGTCTGCGTCGTGAGTTATTTGATTTGTAATTTGTGGACATTGTGTTGAAAGAGGTTGAAATACGAACAGGTATGTATTGTGTAGGTTGCTCAGGTACAGAGGCTGCAGGTGTATGTAGAATCTGATTCATATCTCTAGATAAGGAACCATTACTATTAACTACATGCTGTTTTGACATAATTGCATTGGAGACCAAATTTGAGACCATAACTTTACCCTGCTTATTCAAGTGTAGTCCATGTCGTGTTGAATGGTTTCGTTTCAAACTCAACAATGACAAAAATTCAATGTTTACATAATCTGTACAAATCTTCTCTATACTCTGGTTAAAGCAAGTAATGTGATCGTTACAAGATACTTTGTCAAATCTATACGGTACACCAATAAAATACACTTTACATATACATTGTTTTTTTCAATAAATTGTTTTACTTGAAGCAGAGTACTTTCATTTACATTGTCAATTATGTCGTTAGTGCCACCCATTAAGACAACTATATCATCTTGGCACAATTGCTGCAGAGCCTGATGGGCCCATTCTAATATGTTACACATCTTACCATTTGGGATAACATGACCAACAACATTATAATCGCTACTTAATTTACATCGAAGTAATTCGCTTATGCTTCTCCCCTGACTATCAGAGAACAGATAGAGAGTATTTTTTTTACTTACTCCGTGAGCACCAGATACATTAGAACTAGTAAGTAAATCAGGATCAGTGGATTTACCGCTTTTTAATTTCTCTGAAATGTCAAGAACAACAGACTGATCTTTACCTTTACAGTGTAGGCCTACTTGATTTTCCTTTGGCTTTTTAGATTTCCTGTTGCTCTTAGAGAGCTGTGGTATTAATTGTTTACAACAGTCACTATCAATCTGGTTAGGAAAAGGAACTTCAGAATTTAAACTTAAATTACAGTCATCACTCAGCACTGAAAACTTGTTTTTTAAAGGAATTTTATCGGAATTCAGGGCCATCTTAGTATTTGAATTTACAGGTTTCTTCTTATGTCTAGATTTCCCACACCTGTCCCCACCCATTACATGCCATGTGTCATCCAAAATTTTCTCTCCAGAAATGTGATCTAAGCTATGACTATCTAATCTATTACTAACATTAGAGTCAGGGTCGTCAATAGGGCTGTCAGTCTGTGTACACACATGCTGTGTCGGTGCCGATGTCGGTGTCGGGGCCGGGGCGAGGACGTCACGGTTGCCGGTGGCAGTGTCGGTGGAGGGCGGCCGCGGCACCAGAACGCCTGCACACAGCTGGGCGGCCAACATCCTGGCGTTGGCGATGACGTGCAGTCCGCACTCGTGGCCGGCCGTCTGCTGCGCCACTCGTCCCTCGGTCAAAGTCACATCAGTCAAGTTGAGGTTGTCCAGTAACGTTTTAGCGTGCTTCAAATTGAGTCCATGGACAGAGTCATAGTGAACTGCGCATTGTAGATCAGCGTAGAATACAAGTAAACTCCAATGTTTACCACCATCAGCTTGTGTTAAATATTCACAGTCATTTAAGCAAAAAAACACAGTTTTTTTATCATTGAACTGCATTTCACCCAGCATATCCTGTATTTCATGGTAGGGCTTAAGTTTTAATAGTTGAGTAGCTCCTGGGTTTAAAATTAACACTTCGTTTGTAAAGTTAGAAAGTTCATAGTCAAGAATACCGAGATGACAAGTCAACAGATCGTCACTTATCCATTTATTTTTATCATCAAAAGATGCTTTCATATTATTTACAAGTTTAACCTTATCGTCTAGGTCATTTGAAAGTTTATCCAATAAAGCATCTTTTTTCTTGAGTAACTTTTGAAATCTACTATTTTCAGCAATTAACTTACTGTTAGCACCTTGGAGGCTTTCATACTTAACAGAAAGTTTTTCAAGATCAGTCATTGCTGATTTCAATGACCGATTCGTGGTCTCACATTCCGCTATACTGTCATTCAAATCTTGAATTTTTTTAAGTAAGGAGTTTTTTTCTTGGTCGTTTATCTTGGTCGTTTAAGAGGTCGTTTAATATTATCTTGGTCGTTTAAGAGAGTAACCATTTCGTTGCGGTGACGCAATTTATCTTTATTTAAATTAGAGTTTAGATTGTTTAAATCCATTTCCACAGCTAACAGTTTAGTCGAGAGTTCATTCTTTTCACCACACATGCTGTCAAAAAGCAAAATAACATCGGCTGCTTTATTTACTAGACTGTCAAAATTTTCCGTCGGAAAATTCGCAACTAATTTGGACAGATCCAAACAAAAGTTCGAGACCAAAATCTCATCGTCAGATTTTAAATTTGTACACTGTAAATTAAAATTATCAAAAGTTTCCATTCTTGAAAATAAATAACTTCTTAAAATTCTGTAATATAATATTAATTACAAGAATTAAGTTAGCTTAACACAAAAAAAAAAAATCGCTGTCAATTAACAAAATAGTTTGTTAGTTTGAACTATTACTTATACAAAGTAGCAAAAAAGTATCAGTCCTCAGTGGGATTCGAACACGGCAATCTACGTTGGCGTTATCAGTGGAGCGCTGGCGCCAACCTTGACCGCTACACCACCGCGACGCTGTCCGTTAGTAGGTAGAGTTTGTAGCTTGGTGCTCTGACATCTTAGGACGATTGCACGTGGGCCAAATTTGTGCTTGGTTTTATTCTGTTTGTCCACCGAATATAGGTTATGTTCAAAGACAGAGCACATGTAATAACGTACTTACGTTAATTCAAAATGATTGTCACTTCCCCGAAGGGTTTAACAAATGCACTAGGCATAAGAAAAAGACACTGTACAAAAGTTAATCTACATTATAACAGAAAAACACCATAATTCAGATTATTTTCACAGAGCGCCAAACACACAACTAACAACACTCGCGCGGCGCGCGCATTCCCAAGGAAATAGATAGAGCGTCAGACGCTCCAGAAAAATACTTTAAATCTATGAAGCCCATTAGCAGTAGGCCTGCCGAGCGATGATAGCTCAGCCTAGTGTCAGTGTCAGACGCACGTGACACTCCTAACTAAATTCTTAAAGTTTAGGCCTATCTAAAATAATTTAAATTGTGAGGAATTCAGATAAAATTGTTGCATTATAACATTGAAGCACAAGAAATACTGTGTACCCAAATAAAAATGAAAATATATTTTTTGTATGCGTCGTGGGAGAAGCCGATCGACCCACCAAGCTCGTTTTTGGTGGTCATAGGACATGAAAAAAAATAAATCCGATTAGTAGCATTATGATAATAAATATTTTTCCACATATTGTCTTAACCCTATACAGTTTTTATTATATATTCTTCTTATTTTAAATATTAGGCCTACTTAATTTACTGTCCATAATTTAATTTTCATAAACCATATGTTTACAATACAAAACATGTTTACATTCGCTTCTTCTATTAGCAAATAACGTAGTGTGAATGTAAAATTACCTTACCAGCGATTACTAGCAGGATTTTTGGATTGTTTTTTAATACAGCTGTCACTCGCAGCTTACCTTAGGGTAAGGTACCTTAGGGTAATGTACCTTAGGGTACAGAAAAAGTGGCTGAGAGGGTTAAGGCGCTAGGACATTGACAGAAAGGTTGTGGGTTCAAATCCAGGTAAGGGTGAGAAATTTTTGATCAACTTTATTTACATTTTTTAAATGTATTGGTTAGAAAAAAAGCATTCATTTACAAATTTTGTTGAAAAAAATTGTTAAATGTTCAGTAAAACATAAGTTAAAAAGGTAAAAATTAAGTGAAACAAAAACGTCATTTACACGTCTTTTTTTCACGTGAAATTCAGTGCAATTTTTACGTTATTTTTATGTGAAAATAACGTGATTTTCTCCTTTTTTTCACGTGAAATTTACGTGAAAATGTAAAAAAAGAAACGTTATTTTCACGTGAAAATAACGTTTTTGGGTTAATGTGTTTTGGCTATCTGGGTACAATGTGTTAGATTTACATGGATGTCCACCGCGACCGCGACCTACACCTCCACCACGACCCACTCTTTCTGTTCGTACCCTAAGAAAATGTGAAGAGGCAAAATTACTATTTCAACTTATGGACAAACAAGATACTGAAATGGTTGAAAAGGATGGTGTCTGATTAACACTAATGAATGTGTATTAGTCCTGAAATGGGTGTTAAGCATCACGTTTTTTTTCTCATTGCCATTTTTGTACATTACGTTAACTTTTTGTCTCAGCTCAAGAACTATGACTTCTTTAAAAATCCATTTTTTTTATTGAAACCGTATAGGTTTTAACGATACACAGTTAAGCATTCATTTATGACGTGTCCCAAGATTGTTAAGTAAAGAGTTCTTTGGAAGTGGATGTTCTATCCAAACGATATTGCAAAAATATTATCAATAACAATTAAATTTCTGGAAACTTTCTTAGTAAAGTACTGATAATCCACTAAAGTCTATATTGTTTTAATTTTATGATTAGGGGCTTTTGCACCTATAAGCCACTAGTAACTTCATAATGTATAACACTGCAATTACACTGTAATTTCAATTAAATTTAAGTTAATATAATTTACTGATTGTTTTATTAATCAAGAGGTTTAAAATTCAAGCTAAGTTGAAAAGTGATTTAGAAGTTCGCGGTGCGGCGGTGACGAGCTTGCCGCGGAAGTGCCTGCAACGTGAACAAAACAACCACCACGCATACAACGGGTTTTGACTCAGACTGTACACCTGGTAGTTGTGAGACCTGGTAGAAGACAGGCGCTCGCTTTATTTATGTAAAAGACCTGGTAGTTATGATCCCTGGTAGTATTGAAGATAAAATTAAATTTAAAAATGAGCTTAAAAATTTTTTAATGAATGAATCGTTTTATTCAATAAATGAATTTAATGAACACTATTACAATCAACCGTAAACAATTATATCTTTTAACAAATTTTTTATTTAAAATTTTACCATTTTACTAACACCTAATATGTAAATGTATAATGTTATAAAATCATGAATACCAAATAAAATATACATAAATCAATATAAATTTTAAAGTGTAAATTAATATTATATGGGGCTAAATTAAGATATTGAATAACATTCTGTAGTACATGATCTGAAGCATTCAAGCAACCGGGCTGTATGATGCAGAAGGTCTAATCACAATTTGTAGGCAAAGTAAATATTGCAATATTAAATATAATATATTTAAAATGTATATAAAAATTACAATAAACTTCTCGATAAATAATAAATTTCTTCATACAACAAATTAAACTTTCATGGTAAAATCATAAAAACTTAACACTCTTGCGTCCTTGTATATTTTGTTTCCGGTATTCACTTGAGAGGTCCAACTTAAGACATTTTTGAAGAGCAAAACGAATGACGTGGAAGGACTGGAAGGAGACATGGAAGGAAGGAAGAGTTAAAATGAAAAACGTATAGAGCAGTAGACCATTAATAAATTAAACATAAATTAAAAATAACAAATATAGTAATGAAGATCAAAGAAAGAAGAAATTAGTAGGAAGAAAAAAGAAAAAAGAACAATTTTAAATCTTATACTCTAAAACAAGCTCCATTTGTCCGGGCAAAGTTTTTTTTCGCTCCAAGGATTTTTTATTTTTTTATTGAATATGGGGGTTTTGGCCACCAGAAATCGATTGGAGCTGATCCCATAGCTGGAAAAAATCCGGTTTTCGCGCTAGAGCTCTTTAAAGTTTCCATGTTATCCTTATGGAGATTTTTAAATTGAACAAAAATCAGCTGATAACTGTAGATATAAACTAATGTGTTACACCTTTAACCTGTAGTTTAGGAAAATTATACCAAAGAGTAGCACCCTTCGGCCTGGCGAGTGAGCGAAGCGAACTATTTCTTAAAAAGGAATAGGGCGAGTGAGCGGAGCGAACGAGCTTTGTGTGAGAAGGAAAGTAATAATTTTACCGAGCTTAAGCTCGGTCCCCCTGGTACTAAGTTTAAAATGAAGAAAAAGTTCAGAGAAAATGAGATAAAATTGTAATTAAATGAAAATTTGTAAAATTGGGATTAAGTGCAAAAAACTTGAAATTTGTTTTGTGAATTTCCATACAATGTGAAACTTTGTCGGTGGAATAAATTTATTATTATTATTGAGGTTGTTAATATTTATTAAATTTTAGCAACCTGGTAGTTATGAAACCTGGAAGTAATTAAACGCTCTCAAATTACTTGGGACATGTTTGGCATGGTCCCCTGATCATTTTGTGAAAATTCCCAACACCTACAATGACACCTGAATGACACCTGTGTCATTTTCCCCCATCTTGGAAAATGGCAGCCAAGACATGTTATTATGTAAGCTTTCATATAAACATAATTGTGCAATAACCATATGGGTGTAAAAACCTCAAACAAGATTTATTGTACTCACAAAAAGATTTCCTACAAGAAAATTTGGTATCATGGTATCGAACATGCCAGGCTCAATATTTGAACACAAACTTGAAATTTAACAGATTTTTCATGTTAAATTTGAGAATTTTCCAAGTTTACCTCTATTGTATTGAAAGTACAGTATGGATTTTTATCCCTTTACAACAGTTGTAGTTAATAAAATTGTACATCTTTTCATGTATATAATATCCTAATACCCCCGTTGCAGCAGACCTGCGTACTCAGCGAATTTCCAATGGCATTTCAGATTATTTACTTTCCCCATAAAAACACCATAGGATCGAGTATGTAGGTTTGCTACAATGTGATGTTGTTAGAAAATCGAAGTTAATCAATAATTGGTGAATGTAAACACAAAATTGTATCAAGCTCTGACAATTTTTTTCCCCCATAAACCCCATGGGGGTGAGTAGTGGGAAAGTAGGGCTGCTGGCTCAGTTCAAGCATAGATTAAGCATACTCCTCAAGGAGGAGTATACTCCTCCTTGAGGAGTATGCTTAATCTATGGTTCAAGGTAACCCGAGCGATGACGTCATCGAGGTCAATGACCTCACCGATGACGTCATCGCCAATTACGTCATTATGTGACGTCACCAACATGACGTTGCAGAAATGACATGGCGATGACGTCATCACCCCTTACGTCACCAAGATGACGTTATCGATGTCACAAAGGTCAAGGTCATGCTGAAACCTAAAATTTTTTGGCACTTTTGCTTTTCCTCACACTCCGCTCCGAGTTTTAGTCAGAGTCCTCGTGACCTTGACGACTTGGAGCGAAATTAGATGAGAAACAGCAAAAGTGCCATGAAAACTCAAAGTTTGCAATGTGACTCTGCCTACACCATCATGTGACACAGCTCGGGTGACCTTGAACTGGCCCAGCTGCCCTACTCTCTAGCGCAAAAAAACACACAGTTTAGTACTTTGTAGCTTTGGTCTATTTCCATTTGTTACTGAGTTGTTTAAAAGTCTAAAGACAGTACATTGTATTTTGGGGCTCCAATGTTAATCTTATGGAGAATAAGGATGTTTTTATATTTTACTTGTTAACCAATATTTTTGGATGAACCTTGGTATTCAGCTTCATTTGGTTGAGTGCCATCCATTTATAATAAAAAATCTTGGTTTTTGTGCTTATCATGGCAGCAAACCTGCATACTCTTTTCCCATGTTAAAATCATAAGGAGAATAGGCAAAGTTTTTTATTTATGGACAGATTTTGATGAAACTTTGTATATGGCTTCATATGGTCCAAATATTTTTCTATGCTAAAAACCAACTTTTAGTGTTCCCCATGGCAGTATACCTGCATACTCTTTCCCTATATTTATCACAAGAATATAAATTTGTTTCCCTATTTATGGGCATGTTATGATCATAGATATTAAACACCTGGATCGGTAACTCCGTGTTGCGAAAACGAGCCGTTACCCCCACCACTAGCCAGTATTTGTGGTCAGTGTTGCCAACCCTGTGCGAGTAATTATGTACTTTAATTTAAATGAATAAATTAATTAAATAAATAAACTACAGTAATACTGTATTTTTTTAGTCTTTCTTACCAATGAAATGGTAAATTTCAGTCTTTTGAATGTGCAATAATACATTCAAAAGCTGCACAGTACAGAACCATCTTTCATAATCATAATTAATTACAATTGAACATTTAAAATAATGTAAACAAACAAGAATGCAGCTGACGCACCGACAACAATCATATCAGCTGATATTCAGCGCGGCGCGGCGGGAATACTGGCTACTGGTGGGGAAAGCCGGCTCTTTTTAGCGCTATTCCACCATTTCAGTTACCGATCCAGGTGTTTAGTATACATCTATGGTTATGATTCAAATTCAAAATCTTTATTCAGCCATTCAATCAATAGACAATAGGTCATGTCATTAAAACTAACTAAAACTAAGGAGAAAAAAATACAATCAGACACAAATCCTCTTGATTAACAAAAAGCAGTCCATCAGGGCAAATCAAGTTCATAGTCTATGCAGCACACAACACCATGCACAGGTAAAAAAAGGAAGAAAATTTAAAAGCCACACACATACCTCTGGGCCAGTTCTGCCCCAGAAAAAATCTGCTTCCCAGAATTGTTGTAGGCTATAAAAGGGATTGGCCAGCCAGCATACACTTTTTCAGAGTTTTCTCAAATCTCTTGGGTGATTGTTGCCTAACTTGCAGAGGTATGGCATTAAAAAACCTTATACCTAAAACAGGAAAAAAGTTTAGAGATTTGCTTAGTTTATATCTACATCTATTGAAATTGTGACTTGTTCTTGTTTCATAATCATGCACATTACTGTTTAAAATGAGATCAGACTCCTGTTTCTTTACTTCAACTAGGCATTGATAAATGTATATGTTGTACACGGACATTATGCCACATTGGATAAACAGAGGTTTACAATGCTCAAAATGTGGAGCTCCGCAAAGGATCCTTACACAGCTTTTTTTTTTTTGCAGGAGCAAAACTTTTTAAGTGGCTGGTGTATGGCCCCATAGCCTTATGCCATACTGAAGGTGAGACTGAAAAAAAGCAAAGTAAGCAAGGCAAACAAATTCCTGAGGCATGTCAAACTTAAGGCGTCTAATCAAATAAGTTACTCTACTGAGTTTACAGCACAGAGATTCGATGTGCACAGACCAATTGAGCTATGGATTTAGTGCAAAAACCCAGCAGCCTAACAGGTGGGTCAATCACAATATCTTTGCACAGACCAAAAGTGATGGACTGAGTTTTGGCTTCATTGAGTGAGAGTTTGTTTAAGCGAAACCACTCGATATTTGGTTTACAGGTTTATCGGCCCAAAAACTAATTTGGAAATTCGCTGAGTGGGCGGTCTGCTGCGACAGGGGTATTGAGGTATGTATGGGGGCAAGCCATTTGGCCGAAAAGGCCCATGGTACGAAGTAGCCTCAAGCACATGCCCAACCAATCAGAGGTAACTAGCAATTGACCCCCCCCCCTCCCACTACTGTTGAGACTACAGCCTGTATGTTTCCTGTACAGGTGTGCCAACAACACACAATAACTCAATGCAATGTTTATTTTTATCTTATCTATTGAGTGTTTTACTCTATGCACTTTATTTGTTAGTAATAATATTTAACTACACCAATATTATAATAATTTCATCCTCTAAATAAGCTAATTATTTTGTTCTCCTTATGAATGGAAAACAAGAGGTCTTAAATAGCTTGAATTATGTTGTACAATGTAGGCCGAAATATGCTTGTACAATTAATTACAAATATTTCAAAGTCACGTTTATATTGGAGTTACAAACATTTAGTCTGCAATATTTTGAAAACAAAAATTTAGTTGCTTACACCCAAAATCTGCCTAAGGCTTGTATTCTTGCAGACAAAATTAGAGCCATTTTCCTTTACGCTACAAAAATCCGCAATATTTTGTTGTCAACACATGTTTGCAACTCCAGTGTAAACGTGGCTTACTAAAAATAAAAATAGAATGATAAAACCAACTTGTATTTGGTAATTACATACCGTATATGGAATACCATACATATACATCTAGTTCACTTATTACCATTGGCATATTTCAACTCTATACTGTTAATGATGTAAAATATCTGGAAGAAAGTTACATCAATCCTAAAATACATTTGACATAGCCTATTATGGTTTAAAATAATACACTGTAGTCCTACGTTTATTCACCTATTGACATAAACTTTTATTTAAGACAACATCTTTCCAATAATACAGTTTGTGAAAACAAATCTCTTTACATCTATGTCTGTCTAGCTTATAAACTAGCTTACGACTATAACCCAATAATCTGCGGAGAGTTTCAGTAATGGATCAAAACCAAGGGGTTGAGTTAATGACGTATTAATGAACATTTAACTTAAGTTACTCATTCCTTTTGTTAAATTTCACTTAGTATGTCCCTTCCTCTTTACAAGATAACATTTCTTGAACACTGAACTAACAGTATCGTTTAGGAAATTCGATATAGGGCCTAGCCTTGTTAACAAATCACCTGACGTGTTTTAACTTGTAGGGTGTAGTAAGTTTACAAGTTGTCAATCAATGACAATTGCATATTAAATTACTTTTTATATCAAACTGTTATAATTTCTTTATAATGTTCTTCAACATTGAATGTACGTAGGCCTACACCGACGTTCTAAAAATTTATTTAGGGCCTAATTCGGGTAGTTACTAACTTGTAAAATGCTTTAAAAAGTAAGCTACGATACTAATCCATTCAAAAGTATTCATAGGGATATTTAAAAAAAAATACACATTGTCTACGGCATCAAATCAAATCAAATCAAAATTTCTTTATTTAACCATGTACAAGATATACACAAAATAGCGTCACATTTGAGTTTTCCAATGAAGGAAACATATAAGTACTTATTTATAAAAACATACGGTACAAAATATACATACAGTAGTGTTACATTTGAAGTTTTTTCTGAAATAACATAATATGTGTAAACAAAATTAAAAAAAAGAAACATGACATTCTTTTCTAATGGCGGCTGCACATCAATTTATGATTAATACCTATAAAACTAAAACAACTTTCCAAAATTAATAATCCTAGTAGCTACTTCTAAAATTTGCTAATTTGTTTTTAATTCCCAAAATTCTTCCAATGAGTATAATGATAAGTCAATTAAATAACTTTTCAGTAACTTTTTGAATTTGTTAACATTTTCTTCTTGCAAAATATTTTTAGGTAAGGAATATAAAAATTTGGTACCCATGAAACTAACTTTTTTTTCGTAAAATTTCAGATTGTGTTGTTCGACAGTTCTATTAAGTCTGGTATTGTAGTGTTTATCATTCAAGACTATTGTTTTTGTCTGACTTGTTTTCACGTACATTACGGTTTCAAAAATGTATAAAGCATATACAGTTAAGATTCCAAATTTAGAAAAATATTCCTTCACAGAGTCTCTTTGTTTTAAATTAAAAATTATTCTAAGGGCTTTTTTTTGTTGTAAAAGAATTCGGTTTAAATTGCGCATACATGGCATACCTTTAGATATAACAGTAGGTACTAGGGAATACAGAGTGATATGCAGAGTTTACATTTGGTTGTCACAGCAATCTTGTATACAGGTAAGTCTAGTTCAATCAAATCAAATCAAATCAAATCAAACAATTCTTAATTTGTATAAACAAAATTGGCAGCATTAACAAAATATCAAATAAAAAACCTCACATGGGTCACGAGGACCTGTGTGTGTGGCGAGTTCACCCTGGCTGCATCCATATAATTAGATCGTTACAAAATTATTTATATTATTTTAACATTGGTAAACTTAACCACATAAACTACATTTTATGTTAACAAAGGTTTCAATCAAGAATTACGACGCAGCTATGGAAAGACAATGAACGAAGTTAGGCAAACAAAAGTAACATAATAAAACCCAAAAATTTTACAGTTTTAATATAAATATAAAAGTTTCATGAAAAGGTTGGAACAAAAAAAATATAATATAATTTTTTAGGTCAATTTTGAAACATCACTTAACAATTTTGAAATTTAGAAACTTCTGAGACGTGGGCTGAAAAGTGAAAGTGGAGTTTCAGTCGGCAGTTTGGATGTCAAGGTCAAATGTCACAATGAGTATTCAGGGGTGATAAGCGACTCAGCGTTATCAGGACCCGTCTCCACCGCATTATCAGCCATGCGGCCACCGCCCTTTTGTACGCACCGAGTGGAACCTGAAGGCCCCGTAATGCAAGAGGGATTTTACGTAATAAAAAGTTTGAAATATAAAAAGAATTAGTTAAATTCATTGATTTAAAAACTCTTGGAACCTGCAGGCCCGGGCCCAACGCACTTCGGGTGCAGTAATTATGTGCAACGGGAACCACTATCAGGTTTGAATGACCGTGGTAGAAGATAAGTAAATTTCTAATAAATAATTGCCTAATAGTTAACAACCCAGATTCTTTACACAATTCTATAGAAGGAAAACGTTTCGGTTTTTTTAAAGCAGCCTTAATGATTGATCTTTGAATTACATTTAGAGGTTCAACTAGAGTTTGAAAAGTACCCCCCCACGCAATTAAGCCATATTGTAGATAAGATTGAACATATGCGAAATAAATTGTTTTGAGCTCTTTTTCATTTAGAATTTTACTCAGCTGATGGAAGACAAAAATCATCTTTCTAAGTTTAGATTTTAAAAGATTTAAATGGTTTTCCCACCTTAACTTTGAGTCCATAATAACCAAGGCAATTCTATTTGCCTTGATAATAACCCTAAGATTTTTATATTGACTGACCCTCTCAATCACCTGACAATGGCACCTCGTATTGGACGTGTCGCCGCACAAGCCTGAGTCCGCGGGCGGCTCCCTCGCTGGGCGCAACGCAATAGGCATACATTTGGTCTTTGACATTCATTGTTAGAATATTTTCTGTGAACCAGGACTGTAAAATATTCAACTCTGTAGAGGCAATATTAAACACATCATTCTAACTATGACCCTTAAAGATCACAGCAATATCATCAGCAAAGAGAAATAATTTTCCAGATATATCAAGTTTATCAATATTATTAATATATATTAAAAATAATAGCGGCCCCATAGTGCTACCCTGGATAATACCATAGTTAACAACATTTACAACACTTCAAACATTATTTATTGAAACCACCTGGGATCTATCACTTAAATAACTTTTAAACCATTTTAATTCAAGTCCACGCACCCCACAGTGTTCGAGTTTTGAATAAAGAATTATTCTATCTATTGAATCGAATGCTTTAGCAAGATCTATAAAGGTTATTAATATTTTTTCATTATTATTTACTGAATTTATCAAGAATTTGTTAATAATAAAAAGGGCATCTGATGTATCTGTTCCTTTTCTAAACCCAAACTGGGATTCAGTTAAAATATTGTTACGATCTAAATAAAATTGAAGTTGGGTTTTCACACATTTTTCAAGAACTTTAGCAAGTACCCTAAGCAATGATATATGTCTATAATTGTTTTTATCTGATTTAGAATCAGATTTAAATAAAGGTATGACTTTGGCAATTTTTCATCTATTTGGAAAACCCCAGAAATAATGCTAAGATTAATTAAGTGAGTTAAAGGCCGTAGTATGGTATGCAAGTGATTTTTTAATATTTGAGGTGAAAATTCGTCACGTCCAGGAGCAGAGCCACCACGCAGTTGTTTCACACATTCAACTACATGGCTGTTGGAGACCGGCACCAGACAGAACGATCCTGTAGGCTGCGCCATCGACCATCGGGGGGACCACGGGCTAAGGCAACTCACTCGCCAAGTTACTTCCTACGTTAGCAAAAAATTCATTAAACGAGTTGGCCACCTCCCTTACGGCCCCCTCACCGAAGTCTGACCCCTGCACAAATTGTGAAATGGGAAATTTACTTTTATTGACTTTTGCACCATTATATTCATTGATGGTTTTCTAAAAGAGTTTGGGATTACTTGAAACTGAATTTATTTTATTTTTGTAAAACTTCTGCTTTGTTTTTTTGATTTTATGAGTTAGGTTATTTCTATAAGTTTGAAACTGGATTTTGAGATGTTCATCATGAGGTCTCTTTTTAACAAGTTTACTTAATTTGTCGCGTTGCTGAATACCATAAATTAATTCTGTATTTATCCAAGGTTTGAGTTTTTTGAAACGCGTAGTAAGTTTTTTGGGGCGCAAAGCTCGAGTTCTAAGATCAATAAATGTGTTTAAAAATGCATCACAGCATTCATTGACATCATTATGCGCCAGCACACGGTCCCACGTCTGAGCCGCCATCAGACCGTCCAGAACACTCGAATCCTAGTAAAAGTTGTCGGTTGGGGCGTCAATTGTGCGGTTAGCCAGTGAGATCTTTACAAAAACAGGATAGTGATCAGTGATATTAGTTTTTAGGTGACAGGATTTCACTGAGTAACAGTCGGAGTGTTTAACAAAAATATGATCGAGACAACTTTTCGAATTGCCTGCCTTTCTAGTTGGTACCTTTATAAGTTCAATAAAACCTGCTGAATAAAGCACATTCAAGTAGTCATCTTTAAAGCGACAAGCGTTACTCTCTGGCAGAGTATCGATATTTATATCCCCCATGAATACAGAGGTGTAGCCATTGTTGTTATTTGAGTAGTATAATTCTAAACTATTTAAAAATAACTCACAGTCCATAGCAGGGCTACGGTACACAGTAAGTATTGAGTAATGCCTATTATTCAAAACAAAGTCTAGTTGGAGTCTAGTAGATTGACCAAGCGTTATCTGCCGCATTGATCCAGATAGTTCAGTGTTCAAGTAAACAATTACACCGTCACTCCTATTAAAGTTATTAGTCGTAGTAAAAACATCATAGCCTTCTAAGTTATAAACTGGTTTGTCTTCGTCTGTCCACGCAATTCTTGAAATAACTACGGATATTTAAATTACATAATGACAAACATTTTTCTGAATTTAAATTTAAAAAACTAGTAACTTGTGCATGATTATCATACACTTCACAATGAACACTATTGTAATTTTCTAGTTCCGTACGAAAGGTGTCCATTACTATCCTTCCGTGCCCTGCCCCCCAATTGATATAATTTCGAGGAAAATATACAAATTTAACCCTAACGCTAAGACACTTTGATCTTTGAATAAAAAGTTTAATTTCATTAAGAATTAAAACAAATAAGAAAAACATTAAATATATTTGTATAGAATACCGTACTGACAAAACGATTAAATTTTATCACTAAAGTAACATGCGTTTTGCAAAACAATATTTGTAGTGTTCAAAACTGTCTTCATAAAAATGCAATATAGCTCGAAGAAACAAATTTTATTTACATAATAAAATAGTCCACTATTATACAAAGTTACTGAGCACTACTTTCATACCATGGTGAGTAGATGAAATTTGAGAAAAGTTTAATCTTAGAGCTAATTATACTTTGTTGTGTAACAAAAAGTTTAGATTTTATTTAAGAATTTAAAATAATAAGAAGATACAATAAATCTATTTATATGTAATACTAAAAAAATAGTTAATTTATACTACACAATTAAATTTTTGTAAGCAATGTTTTCGATGTTCAAACCCTTTCTAGTAAAAAAATTAATAAAAATAAAAGATAAAAAATAAAATTGTGACAGCTTGAAAGAGAAAAATAAACCGTTATGTTTTTATAATACAGTCCAAGATTTTAATATAGAATCTACTGAGAACAACTTATATACTATGTTATATTACATTATTATTTAAGGACTAAATAAAAAAAAATTAACAAATGTAATTTATATTTAGACAAGGGAAAAAAGTATTTAAACTTCAAACATCCTTTAGTGTCAAAGAATTGATATGAGAAAAAAATTCTTTTTTACTTTTAAATGGTGAACCACATGACCAATATTTATTATATTTATTGCTCTTAATAACTTAATAACTATGTATAATCAATTAAAAAATCAATAACTTACCCTGTTCATAAGAAAATGTCTGAAACAAACTTCTAACCAAAAATACAGGTATAAAAAGTACATCTATGCATGTCCATTAGAAGTTAATTCATCTTATCAGAAGATTGTCCACGTCCTCCATGGTTCTCAGTGGTGTGGGGCGGCCCTCCGGGTCGGACTTCATCTTGGCGTACAGCTTGCAGTCACAGCTCCAGGCGGATGCTAGCTTCCCATCTCGAACGGCTTTCCGCGCCTTGCCTAGGATCGCTTTGTTATACGCCGTGAGGTGGTTGTTTAAGTAGATTCTAGTAGATGTCCAGGATTCACACAAAGCAGATGCAATTAGTTTTTGTCCATGGACGAAGGCTGCATTCAACCACGCTGCTTTACACTCCCTCGACACAAATTTCAAAATAATAGCTGGGTTCGGATAATTGTTTGTCACTGGGAGCCTATGCGCTATGGAAATATCGTATGACAATAGACAAAATTCTTTATTTACAAATCAATTAAGAAATGCAATGGCGTCAAGATTTTTACATGTATTTTTAATTTTTATCTTCGGTGGTTGTTTACTTCACTTTTCCTCCAGTCCAGAAACACATCTATGGATTAAATGGCCGGTTGGTGAGCCATATGTGTTATATCTAGCCTGAATAATAGTCGCTAATTTCCCTAGAATTGTATACACATTTTCACCTTTAACGTAAGGCACGCCCACAATCTCTATGTTATCTTTCCTTGAATATTGTTCCATATTTCGCATTTGTAGTTTGATTTCATCAACATCGTTTTTAAGTTTTTCATTTTCTTCAAAAATATTATTGACATCAACTTTTTGTGCTTAATTTTTGGAAACCAACTGATTGACCGTAGTTTGCAAAATTGAAAGAGTGTTATTGACACACTGAAGCTGGTTATTAACACTCTCGATACTAGAGTTTACCTGCACAAGTTGGCTGCTTAGGTGTTTTTAGGGGCTCTACTACATTTTCTATTCTACGTTTGAATTGTTAAATTTGCTAGTTAATATATATACGGGACTACTTTGTAACAAAAATTTTTATTTTTGGGATTGATTTCTGAACCTTACATGCAAAATTATCAATTCTTGTGCCATATGATGTGGACGGATCTTATCTACAACTTCTCAACTGCATGTCAACAAAAATTTGAATGCTATAGTAAAATTTCTAAAAAAAAACAATTATATGGCTGTTCAATGTAGCCCTTAACTAATTAATTATTAAGTTTTTTAGTACAAAACTTTTTTTAAAGTATTTCTAATCCAATTAAAAGCGTCTTTAAGACATTGTAAAAACACGTAACAAAAAAGTGTCTGTTAACGTTGAGTTAAAAATGTAAAAATCATTTATGTACATATACAATATGTAATTTTTTTCCTCTTTTCACTTGTTTAGATGATGGTGTATTTGTTGAAGTCAGCATTACATGTGGAAACACCTGACCCCGTTGACGAAACCATATTTGGTTCTGGAATGTTCAACAATGTCAATGTATGGTACATCATCAAAATCATCTGGGGGGCCAGATGAATTTATTGTTGCCTTGATTCCTGAGGAACTTGACTTAAGCTCCCTTTTCATACAAATGTATTATTTGACCGATAAAATAATGAAAAATGTTCTTTAACGAGGCGTATTTGACGATTACCTATAAGATCATGTTCATTCTAAAAAGTGCAAAAATTTTTAACAAAAAAAATTAAAATATATTTTAATAACTCAAAATTTTTTAAGTGGCACGACTTTTATACCAATTAACCAAACTACTATAAAAATATACTTAGCGGACCCAATCGTTTGTGGTTTTTGGTCTACATAAAAGTTTGGGTAGTTTCGGGTTTTCGTAAAAAAACTTAGTTTCACTGAATATTTTTTAAATTGTTGTATACAATATATTTTATTTAATGATATATTCTGAATGTAGAAGAACCAAGGAATTAGAAAATGTATACTACAAGGATAATAAGACACATTGTATGGGTGTTATGCCACGTCCAAACATTTTTTGACTTTTTGTTCATAGTAGCCCCATCTGACGGTATATATAGAAGAAAAACAGAAACTGTTAACTGACCATACATGTAATGGTTTGCCCAATGACACAGTGTAATAGGTACAGATCAATTTGGTTGATATGATTTCTAAAGTTGATGTTGAATAAAAAGTTTTGTTATAATGAATTATTTGACCATTACATCATGTATGGACTATAGTTTCTTTTACTTTCTTTTACAATTTACAAAGAATTTTTGTTGTACAAATGATTTCTTAGAATATAAACGGAATTTCTCAGAATCGTAATTACTAAAATTTTGTCAATTGATTTTGGAATCTTGAATTGTTTTCTAAATTTCACATAATTTTGGGTTAAAGTTCCTCGTGCTCCAAACATAAGACCAATCACACTTAAATTTTCAATGTTGACTTTAAAATGACTTTATTTTGGAGGCGAAGTTAGGACTAACAAGTCCTCTCTACCACTTAACCTCTAACAAATATGCTTAAAAGCTATAGTATTAATTAATGAAAATGTATAAACTGTAATTAATACTTAGATTAATCAGGAGACAAACTGCTCAAGTTACACGTTAACTAACATTACAAAGAAACACACAACACATTCATACATGTCCCTCAGGTAAACGCCACGCCAGTGCCACAAACTCACTCGCGCCTGCCACGTAATAAAAGAAGGTTTTTGACTTCCGCCCCAAACTTTGCGCTTTTATCAATAGTTTTAATAAAATCGGGAAGTGAATTCCAAAGTCTGCAACTAGAAACAATAAAAGATTTATTAAATACTGTTGTTTGGTGAATAGGAATAGCCAGGATACGGGAACCTCCACGGGTAACCCGTGAACTTATTTCAGAAATGAATAAGAAATGATCAGAGAGATATTTGGGAACTTTGGAACTTATAATAGAGTGAAGCAAGCGAAGTGTGTGAAATTCACGGAGTTCTTTTAATTTCATTAGGGAGAGTAAATTAAAATAAGGTGAAACATGGTCATTTCGCTTGAGACCAAAGATGAACTGGATACAGTAATTCTGTGCACGCTGGAGTCTGTTTGAAATATCAACGGTCATGTCGCTGATCACTACATCACAGTAGTTGAAATGTGTCAAAACAAGAGTTTTTACAAGCATTGCCTTGACATTTAGTGGTAGATAGCTTGCAAGGCGTTTAAGACTGTGAATGGAAGCAAAGACCCGGTTGCATGTTGCATTGACTTGGTCAGTCCAACCCAAATGCTTGTTCAAGAAAATTCCCAGGTTCTTGACCTTGTCACAGTATTCAAGATTGTCGCCATCAAGTCTTAGTCTGGGTGCAGTGAGTAGGTCAATTTTAGTCAACAGTCTAGGGTAGCCAACAACAATTGCTTGTGTTTTTTTTACGTTCAGTTTAAGGCCATTTTGAAATGACCAGTGAGAAATTGATTCAATGTCCAAGTTCATTTCTTGAACTGTGGTTTCCATGTCATTGATTGAGAAGTGAGAATAGATTTGAAGATCGTCAGCGTAAAGGTGGTAATGTGAGTGAGTTATGTGTTCTGTTATGTCATCAATGTACAGTAGAAAAAGAAGAGGTCCAAGTACAGATCCCTGGGGCACCCCGCGTGTGACGGGCCTCCAGCTGGAGCAAACGTCTCCAACCCTGACACACTGCTGGCGATCACACAGATACGATCGAACCCAGTCGACACAACCATCAGAGAATCCAGCTTTACGTAGCTTGATGAACAGAAGAGGGTGGTAAACACAGTCGAACGCCTTTGAAAAATCGAAAAGGGTTAAGATGGTCGCCTGTCTCCTATCCATCGCAAGACGGATGTCATCAGTTATTTTTAAAAGAGCTGTAGTGGTGCTGTAGTTGGGACGAAAACCGGATTGAAAATGTGATATTATACTGTGCCGTTCAAGATAAAGAGAAAACTGTTGATGAACTACTCTTTCAAGGCATTTAGACAAAGCTGAAAGAATACTAATTGGCCTGTAATCTGAAGGTGTGTTGGGAGAAGTAACTTTCGGAAGTGGACGAACTATAACAGATTTCCAGGCAGAAGGAAAAACATGAGTACTCAGTGATTTATTGAAAATTGCGGTAATAATTGGAAGTGTTACTGGTAAAGTCTCCTTTATGAATCTGATGGGAATATCATCGGCGCCGACTGCGTTACTAGTCATCCTCATGATGGCTTTGTGGACATCAGAATCGCTCACTGCGGGAAAGAAAAATTGGTTTGCGGGCATAACAAATGGTTCAGACTCTAACTCGGCCACACGGTCACGTGCCCCAGATGCATCAACGGGAATGTTAACAAAAAAATCGTTTACTGTGTCAAGACTGAATGGTACTTGGGGGGATTTTATAGAACTACTAATGCCCAGATTTTTCAATTTGGTCCAGAGGGTTTTTGTGGATTGCTTTTGGGAAAATGATCTGTAATAGAACCTAGCTTTGGAATTTCTAATTTGCTGTTGGGTGTGATTTCTGAGCCTTTTATAACTAGCCCAATCTAGCGGAAGTTTTGTACGTTTGGCTTTACGAAAAGCAGAGTCTCTTTGTCTCTGAAGTTGACGTATACCATCAGTTATCCATGGAGAAGCGGGTTTAGAAATTCTTTTAGAAACTATGGGGCAGTGTTTGTTATATAAGCCGGTAAGAAACAAATTGAATCTATTGATCATTGCATCAACACAAGGTGCTTGAATAACCTCATGCCAAGGAACGTTAAAAGCATCAAGAAGAAGAGAATTGGAATCTAAATTATTATGATCTCTATATCTAATAAACTTTGGACTGGGTTTGGGCTGTTTTAATTTGTAAACGCAGAAAATAAGATCATGTTTGGAGAGGCCTGGGGCGGGGAACTGACCGTGGTGCGCGATAAGAGACGGATCACTGACTGCAATGATATCCAGCAGTGTGTCAGCAGTAGCAGTATGGTGAGTGGGCTGTAACGGTAGGATCGTCATGTTGCAAGAGTAAAAAAGAGTTGTAAGTGATGTCTGGTCGTAAGTGGACGGTCCAAGTAAGTCTGAGTTAAAGTCCCCCATGACAACGACATGACCGAAGCGTGGCAACAGACTCACCAGCTCATGCTCGAATTCTGCTAAATACCCAATGCTGGGTGCTCTGTAACACACACAGATCAAAAAATGGGTATTATTGATGCAGACGTCCAGAAACATATATTCAGGTCGCCCAACTCTGGTTGTATCAGAAGAAAACAAAACAACTGATGGAAAGTGGGACTTGACATATACTGCAACACCCCCACCACCTTATAAAGACGATCATTTCTAAAAATGTTATAGCCAAACAATTCGATACTTTTATCATTTAAAGTAGGTTTAAGCCAAGTTTCAGAAACCATTATGATATCAGTTTGAGAAGATTGAAAAATAGTACGGAACTCATCAATATGACAGAATAAAGACTGAGCATTGACGTGGGCTAATTTAAAATAATTGGGGAATGGGGCAAGAGTTTGACAGAGTTTGTCAAACTCTTCAAATGTTGTATTTCGATCTGAAGAATGGAATAGTTGGTTCATAGATTTCTTTTTTTTTTTTTGATTGACTTCCTCAGGCTGTTTTAGAGAGTCTTTAAATCGTATCGTGGGATCTATAATCCACCCTTCATTCTTCTTACGGTTAATTTGCAAAATCAAAATAATGAGACATCGAAAAGTCAACGGAGAAGTTAGAAGAATGAAGAAAAGGAAGAAAGAAGAAAGAGATAGGAGAAAGAAGAATTAAGGAATTGGAAAAATAGTTGAAAAGACTTAGTGAAATAAAATTTGGCAATGCGATGTTTAAATTGTGAAACAAAGTAAAGGACTTGCGTAAATTCCCCAAACTATGTACATTCCCATACAATGTTAAATATTGTCAGAGGAATAAATGTTATTATTATTTGATGGCCAATATATTGTTTGCTAATGTCTTGTGTTTCCTTGTACTAATGCTTTTCGTATGACTTTTTGTTAATTTGTTGTTTAAAAATAGCTGTTTTGGGTTTGTACCTGTAGCTATTAATTAATGCATTTTCAATAAATAATTTATCAATAAATTATTATTTATCAATTCACTTGGTTTTCCTTTGTACTTTACTTGTTATTAATGTATTAAAACAAACTAACAATGAAGCTTTCATTAAAAAATTGAAGGTGGCTAGGCCTAATTAGTTTTAAAATCTTATTAGTTTTCAAACAATAAGTTTCCTTACGATTCTTTAGGCTCTAAGGTCATATTTAAACTTTCAAAGTATCCTTAAAATTAAATAATTATTTTACTCATATTCTTTAATTAATCAGGTTATAAAATTACTAGCATACTAGCCAGAAAGTGAAATCATTCTCCCAGTTGTTTATTCATTATGATGTTTTATTACACTAAACACGTCTGGTAATATTCTAATAAAATACATGACTTAAACCAATAATCAAAATTAAAATACTTGCAATTAAAAATACATATTTGTAATGATACAAGTTTGGTTTGGCTATGCCATAGCTTTCTTTTTTTGGGTAAAGCAATTTTGGCAATTTTCCTCGTCCCGCTCCCAGCACGGGGCGGCGCGGCAGCGTCCCGCCTCACTAAGTGATCGGTAGACAATTTATCCACGTCCCCGTTCTTCATGTACTATTGCGGTTTATTATTTCTCTTAACCTATGTTATACATGTTCTCTAGAATAAAAGCGCATTTTACTATGCACAGAAAGATATAAAAATTACTGCTGTGATGAAATAGTTCTCCAGTATCTATAGATGGGTAGAGTTTCATATAGCGCCTACATTTCTACCGAATGAAAATATCGATCGATATATCGCATTGGATAAAATATCGATACGCCACATCGGATGAAATATTGATACATCGCATCGGATAAAATATTTTAAACATATGTTTTTTGAAAATTTTTTATATTTATTTACTAAATATTATTGTTTGTTATTTAACATTTAAACCAAGATTTTACTAGGTGATTTCATATTCAGTATGGATAGTTTAGTTATTTTGATTCTGGTCTCATGAGTTTCAGAGAACTTTCTATTAACCTATTTATAATAGAAAGTTTTATACTATATAGTTGGGTCATAGAAATGAGCAATGTGATAGATTTTTATAAGATAATGAACTGATATTGTAGGCTACCAAGAAAATGTTTGGAAATGTTGGAAAATGCATGGATTGATCCGATGCGATATATTGATCGTATCGATCGATATTTTCATTCGGTAGAAATGTAGGCGCTATATGAAACTCTACCCCTATATATACTTATTTAAATTTCTCTCCAAAAATTTACTGGCCTGGGCTGTGGCACTTAATATGGCCCATATGTAAATCCTGCTCTGCCCAACTATCTTCATGGTCAACAATCCCAAGTGCAGTAGCATATTCGTTTGATTCTGGTAGACGGCATTGCAAAACCATTTGCGAGAGTCGAAATTGCACAGAGAGCTCTCAATGTGTAAATGGGTATCAGCCAACTGTTAA
>CM061533.1:19825743-20074550 GCA_030545055.2 Neoaliturus tenellus | reverse complement strand
AAATACCGAAACAGCTCATTAGAGACAATGCAAACATGTTAATTGTATTTAAACAGGATGAAACCAACCTAAAACACATATATTATGACCATGTAAGTGCGGATATGCCATTCGAACGATTTAAAGAGTTGTGTGGAAAGGCTTGGGCTGAAAAGTATGGGTTTTTAACAATTATAAAGGAACAACCGCTAAACAATGGTCGATACAGGATAGGATTTGATAAATTTATACTAATACACTGATCATGATGTAAAACATTCATTGTTGTACAACACGTCTTGCTACAAACATGGTTAACCAAGAAAAGTTAATAAAGGAAATAAAATCACTTAGTGATTCTATTCGGGATAAAAACAGAGCATTAAAATTAGGTATTAGCGAAAGGGAGAAATTTCTTGAATCTACTTTTACACCTATTACTGAACCCTTGAAACAATTAAACAAAAAATTTGCTAAACCCGTTTTGGAAGGAGATGCAATTGCACCTATTACAAAGTTTGAAAGAGAAAATATAAAATCAGAAGATTTTAGTGATGAAGACCTGGAATCCTCTACATATAGTGGTTTTACCGGTGAAGAACCTGAAAGAGAGCTAGAATCACCAGACTATAGTGGTATAAGAGAATTATATGAAGTAAAAGCTAAAAGAGGACATGAAGATGTATCAACTGCTAGTGAAGAGGAAAAAGAAGAAGAAGCAAGGGAAGGTCCGTCAAACATAAGCTTGTTGGGTGAAAACATTCATAACAAAGGACCTTTAGGAAGGAAATACATGATAAAAATGTTAGCTGGAATAAATCCTAATAAAAACTACCATAGTTATGGAGTAAGATTAACAGAAGAAGGTTTAATGGTTGGTAATAGCCCGGTAAACATTGATGAAGATGATAATATTATTGTTGGTAATCAAAGATATAAGGGCACAAGAGGATTATTTGAATTATTATTTGAAAAAAAGCCTTTAGAATTGTTAGTTAAAGAAGAAGATATGGAAGCATATAAACAGATTTTGGAACACACCAATGCATACAGGAGGAAGTATTTAGCTGACCAGCCAGTTTTTAGATCTAGGTCTTTAAAATATAGAGTATTTGTATCCAAGTTAATACCAACAACGAGAAGACAACCAATGCCGATAATGCCAAGAAAACCTGTAAAACGAAGGTTTGTGTCATCCACTTTGGATATAAGTGCTCCAGAACCAAGAAAAAGAAACAAATCTGTTACAGGTACAGGTTTAATGAAGAAACTATATAACACAAATGTGATTTATTACAATAATATCAATAAATTGGTGGATAGAATGAAACTAATACATGAAGCTAAAGAAGCGGGTCATACTGGATTGGAAAACGAATGGGTGGCTTTAGTGGATGAACTCCGAAACCGTGGGGTAATCTCATAAAAATGCGTTACTCCCTAGATTACTATTCAGTTGCACCATGAGTGTCGACAAGTTCGGACGTTACTCCTCGGATGGGTTATATTACGCAAATAATTTAAAAAGAGGTGCTGGTTTACCACAAACACCTGATGGAGATTATGATATAACTAATAAAAGGTTAAAAAACATAAAAGATCCCACAGATGAAAACGATGCAATAAATTTAAAAGTATTAAAAGAAAATATATCACCAACATTAAGACTACAGAAAAACACATATGACGCAGGTAATCATAGAATTGTCAATGTTGGTAAGCCAAATCAAAACGCTGATGCAATAAACAAAGGTTATTTATCATCAGAATTAAAAAATACGCTAAAATTCAATGGAAAAACGTATACTGCTGAAAATAAACGTATATCCAACGTAGATGATCCTAAAGATGCAAAAGACAGCGTAAATAGACGCTATTTACATTCATTAATACCTGAAAAGACAAAAGATGGTTTTTCTTTTTATAAATTTGTTATTAACGATATAGGTTATCCGAAAAATGAAAATGATGCTGTAAATTTAAAATATATAAAAGATCATTGTATTACACGTGATGTAGGAGTTATTGATTGTCTAGGTAATTGTTTAGCGAATGTTAAAGATGGTTCGGCACCATCAGATGGTGCAACAGTGGGTCAAATGATGGAAACCTTAAAACAAGAAACAACCTCTTTTGTAAAACAAGATCAAGTAGTATCAAAGCAAGGGGATGAATTTGTTCAAGGTAATGAAAAATTTAATTTATTAACATACAAAAATAATGCTTGGGATTGCATGGGTAAAGGGTTATCAAATATGGGATGGGGTTATGAAAAACATGATGCAGCTGCTTTATCACAAACCGTACATCTAGATCCAGATCATTCTTTTAGATTTTTTACATGTAAAAATAAAGTAATAAAATACTTGCATAATGGAAGAGATCCAAATGATGCTGCAACTGTAGGACAAACATTACAATATGACAGTGCAAATAAAGAGTTTATTTATAATAAGCAAAGATTTAAATTAATGGATGTAAATGATTATCAAAATATATTAATTGCAGATCCAAATTCATTTAGCGGATTTAGAAAATTGTCTGGTGAACAATTTATTCATAAAAATCATGTGTTTCGAAATGAATCAGACGGAGCATTAGTTAGTGGAAATTTTAAATATTTTAAATGTCCCGGGAGCGATGAAAATGTAACTGATAAAGACTAAGAATTTGTATAAAAACTGATATGGGTTAGAAATCGAGACTAATATTATAAAAATGGGTTACACTCTAGAATGTTATTCAGTTGCACCATGAGTGTTGACAAGTTCGGACGATATTCCTCGGATGGATTATATTACTTTAATACTTTAAAAAGAGGTGCTGGCTTACCACAAACACCTGATGGAGATTATGATATTAGTAATAAACGGTTAAAAAACATTAATGATCCCACAGATGAAAATGATGCAATAAATTTAAAAGTATTAAAAAAAGAGATATTACCAACACTGAAACTAGACAAAAACACATATAACGCGGGTAATCATAGAATTTCCAACGTCGGTAAGCCAAATCAAAACGCTGATGCAATAAACAGAGGTTATTTATCATCGGAATTGAAAAATACGTTAAAATTCGATGGAAAAACGTATAATGCTGAAAATCGACGTATATCTAACGTAGCAGACCCTGTAGATGAAAAAGACAGCATAAATAGACGCTATTTACATTCTATAATACCTGAAAAGACAAAAGATGGGTTTTCTTTTTATAAATTTGTTATTAACGATATAGGTTATCCAAAAAATGAAAATGATGCTGTAAATTTAAAATACATCAAAGATCATTGTATTACACGTGATGTAGGAGTTATTGACTGTCTTGGTAATTGTTTAGCGAATGTAAAAGATGGTTTTGCACCATCAGATGGTGCAACGGTGGGTCAAATGAAGGAAACTTTAAAACAAGAAACCTCCGGTTTTGTGAAACAAAACCAAGTAGTAACACGTCAAGGAGATGTATTTGTACAAGGAAATAAAAAGTTTACTTTGCTTGAAGAAAACAATTATGTTTGGGATGGTAAAGGAAAGTTATTGACAAATTTAGGTATTGGTGAAAAGCCTGGTGATGCTGTTACTTATGAACAGATAATACAATTAGAGCCAACTGGAAAAAAATGGTGGAATTGTGATAACAAACGATTAACAAATGTTGCAGACCCTGATTATGCCAATAACGCTGTAACTGTTAATTTTCTTGTTAAAGTAATAGGTAATTTATTATTTGATATGCATAATTATATTGCAGCAGGACAACATAAACCTATTAACGAAAAAATGAGAAATACATGGATTAAACAAGAAATTCTTTATAAATATTTTTTTAATCATAACACACAAAAGTTTAGATCATCAGATTGGGGTGATTTTGATATTTAATTAAATAACACCATATATTACATCATTTATGTGCAACCTGTCATAGAGGTAACACATGGGTTACGCTTTTCGAATATAAAAGACAATCATGGCGTTTCATTACACCAGTCCATATCGAGACACTATACGGAAAGGAGGCGGTATCACGTCCACAGCGGTTTCTCTGTTAAGTAAAGCTTTAAATCGTATTCCAGTAGGATCTATCGTAAACAGAGCAATAGACGCTTTACCATACGAATTTCACATACCGGGAGGTTATCAGTATTGCGGACCAGGAACTAAATTGAAAAAACGACTGGAAAGAGGTGATCCAGGCATAAATAAGTTAGATCAGGCTTGTAAAGAACACGATATCGCATATTCCACGTTTACCGATTCAAAAAATAGGTCAATCGCTGATAAAAAGCTAGCGAATATAGCTTGGCAACGAGTAAAGTCTAGTGACGCTAGTATTGCGGAAAAAGCAGCAGCTTTAGCGGTAACAGCAGGTATGAAGGCTAAAACAGCGGTAGGAGGTGGAAAAAGGAGGGGTAAGAATAAAAAAGGATCAACCAAGAGAAAACATGGTGGTAATATTAGACTAAAAAGACGTTCTCCGAGGAAAAATAATAAAAAACCGACAATATGGTCAATGGTAAAAAACGGGGCTGGTCTATACCTAAGACCGTATCGTGCATATTAAATAAAAGAAATCAATTGGTTATACCACATAAAGCGTTGACTAATGTTGAATTATTTAAATATATTTCCTGTTTAAAAATACCATTTTTCCGCGGAGTATTTATGAAAGACAGTTTACCAAAGAAAATATGGAAAAATGAGACTGGAATCGTAAATTTGGATAATACTGAAGGGTCCGGCACCCATTGGGTGTGTTATAAGAAACTAAATAGTAATGTATATTATTTTGATAGTTTTGGAAATTTGCCACCACCTAAAGAACTTGAACATTACTTTAAATCTGCTAAAAACATATATTACAACTATAAAAGAGAACAACCTGATAATACTTCAATATGCGGCCATTTATGTTTGGAATTCCTAGCTAAAAGTATCAGTCACTATTGAGATGTCTTCCTATACGGTATCATTAACAGGAAAATCGTCCACTTTACGAAGTATCCTTTTTCCAGCGTTACGCTTGCAAAAAGGAAGATTTTGGGAGGCAGCACTGTTGGATTTTACAACTTACAACTCTATTCCCAATGTTACGGAAGGTAAAAATAACTTATTACATTATTATAAAGGAAAAGATGCCAGTGGGAAGTTTACAGACTTGGAAGTTTGCACTCTACCCACAGGTTCTTATGAAATTGATCATATTAATGAATTTTTGCAAAATAAAATGGGAAAAGACAATATAACGCTAAAAGGTAATAACAATACAATGAAAGCTGAGCTTACTTCAAAATATTATATAGATTTCAGTAAGTCAGACTCAATTGGTGATTTATTAGGATTTCCCAAAGATGGAGCGATTTTAGAACCAAATAAAACACATTCCGGTAAACAAACTGTAACAATATTAAAAGTCAATAGTATAGACATAACTTGTAATATTATACAAGGAGCTTACAGAGATGGAGCAAATACTCATATAATACATACTTTTTACCCCAGTGTACCACCTGGATTTAAAATTGTTGAAAAGCCGCAAAACCTGGTATATCTACCTTTGAACACCACTTTCATTTCAGACATCGTGTTGAACGTATTGGATCAAGACGGTAACTTGATAGATTTCCGAGAAGAGCCTATTACGGTTAGATTACATTTAAAATCAACACTTTAATACAAAACCATGGGTTTAACATTTAAAAGCGAACAACCTACGGGAATCCGCATTAGTAGCTCTTCAGCTGTGGAGGAGTTAACACGCGAGAACATTCGTTTCTTAGAGAGAATTGGATTAAAAGTAACCGAAAATGGATATACTGGATATAGCTCAGGGTCCAACATTCGACGAAACCCTATGGGAAAAAGAATATCACACCCACAACCCTTACACTTCATCAAAATTAAACAATAACGATGAAATTCGTATTCCCATACAAAATCAAGACATTTACACACTACCATGTGAAAGTTACTTGTATATTGAAGGAAAAGTTACTAAAAAGGACGGTACTACTACTGGTACAACAGTTCCATTTATAAATAATCCCATGGCTTTCCTGTTTGATGAAATTAGATATGAAATATCAGGTGTAACAGTTGATTCTACTAAAAAAGTAGGTATTGCAACAACTTTAAAGGGATTAACATCTATATCACCTAATGAAACCAATTTAATACAACCTGCAGGATGGGTTTTACCTGCAAAAGACACAATCACTCCAGATACAAATGGAAATTTTGATTTTCATATTCCGTTACGTTTGTTGCTTGGTTTTGCTGAAGATTATAGGAAAATAATATTAAACGTTAAACAAGAATTAGTTTTGTTGAGATCTTCAAACGATAAAGATATTATTAAAGCTCCAGACGGTACAACAGATGCAACTTTAGAATGGAAATTAACACTAGACAAAATTGTATGGAGAGTTCCACATGTAAAATTAGCTGACGAGCATAGAATGCTACTATTAAGAAAGTTAAAGGCTGATCGTGATATTGTAATTCCTTTTAGAAGTTGGGAATTTCATGAACATCCCAGCTTGCCAACTACGGATCGACACACTTGGACAGTTAAAACATCTAATTATGTGGAACGAGCCAGGTATATTATATTTGGTTTACAAACAGGCAGAAGAGACACCATCACCAAACATGCAGGCCAATTTGATCATTGCAACTTGAAAAATATTAAAGTGTATTTAAATTCACAATTTTTTCCATACGATAATTTAAATGTGTCATTCGCTAATAAAAAGTACAGCATATTGTACGATATGTATGCAAGATTCCAAAGTTCATATTATGGTAAAACGAATGCACCTTTACTATCACCAGAAAAATACTTAGATGGTTACCCTATAGTTGTAATCGATTGTTCTAAACAAAATGAATCGGTAAAATCATCAAGTGTAGATATAAAAATAGAAATGGAATTCAACGCGCCTATATCGGCTAATACAACTGCATACTGTTTAATTCTACATGATAAAATCGTAACATACACACCTTTAACTGGAATTGTTAAAAATGTATTGTAAAAAACCGGTTTTGTTACATTCCAATGCATTCCGCGAGTATAAAAGCAGAGTGTTCAGGTCGCTCCTCATCAGTTTGTTGCCTGTTCTTGTATGGGTAGCATCTTATTCAATATGGCTTCTCCTAGTGGTACACAAGAAAATGTAGTAGATATTGAGAAGGAGATATCCGACTTTTTAGATCTTCAAGGTCAACCGGAGGGAGATGAACACAACGCTTGCGGACAACTCCACGGCAGTAATAATGTTGAGGAAAAAGGTAAAAGAAGAAAGAATGCACAGAAGAAGAAAAGGGATACTGAAGATAATATTTCTCCTAACATATTGAGTGAGGTATTCTTGCGAATATTTTATCCAATCTCATCCAGTTTGGACAAAAGTGTTTTAATCGGTGTTATGAAATCGACGAATTATTCACCTACTGTAATTTTGACTCATGGACCCAAAATGATTTTGTTCACCGATAGTGCTTGGGAATCTTTTATGAAGCACTTGCATCTGCTAGAATGCTATTTAACTAGTAACATGTATGGAAGAAAGACAAGAGTAGGACTTTTGGATTCAAATGTGGAAATTGATATTATAAAGAATCGTGGTGACCATCAATTGCGGTTTAGAGACACAACAAGACATGATAACAAGATTCAACTTAATCGAGAAGAGTTTTTTATTCTAACCTGTGCAACTGAACCAATAACAAGATACTTGAGACAACTAGTGTTTTCAAGTTCTATTATTAAAGATTATTTGGAAGACACTTTGGACAAACAACCGGACGCACCTATATTGTACGGACCTGTGGATACTTCTATATTTAATAGGGTTCCTCATGAAGTACAAATGTGGAGACAGTTGGAAAAATACGCTCAACTACATAAGAAATCAGTAAAACAGGAAGAAGAGGAAGAAGGAGGAGAAGAATCAAGTGTTAGTGATGAAAATGAAAACAAGGAGAATGTAAAGATGGAAACTTAGATGACAATGGTTGGTTTTTAAAACAATATCAAACACTTTGTGGGGTTAGGCCTACCGGGGACGGTGCCCACGTTAAATATACACCAACGCGCCAACAACTGTACGGCCAGGTATAAAAGTCGTACCTACCGTGGTGTGGAAATCAGTTGACCTTTGGACTTCGTCATGAGCAGACGGGTGATCTTCGCAATGGACAAGGAAGAAGAACAAGTAAAGTCCAAACCTGGTATAATTGAGTTCCAAGCGTTTCGGGGTAATGATGATAGATTTATCATAAAAGAACTTGTGTTTTTCGATATCAATACAAGTGTTCCATATACATTTTTGTTCAAACCACCATGTTCTTATTCATCATTAACTAGCAAAGCCGCTACTACCAACAGGTGGATTTCAAAATATTTCCATCATATCGATTGGTATGATGGTTTTGCAAGTTACACGGACTTATATAACATCATGCATCAGTTTTCAAACAGGTTTACCAATATTTATACAAAAGGACTGGAAAAGAAGAGATGGATCGAAGAATTTACTCATGTTCCGGTTAATGATGTGGACTTGGATAAAAACTACAAGTATACGATGGAAAATGTTTGTATTTGTACTAAAAGTCCAGAACATGAAAAAGATAGACATTGCGCTTTAAAAAACGCCTATAAACTCGCATCTTACCTTCAAAGTGGGGAAGTGGGGAGTGGTGGGGGTGACGGGGGTTATATAAGTGAGGAGCAGACCGGGACCTGGCATGAGTATTACTCGAGATTCCGAGACGACAACATCTCCCAGCAAGAAGACGAAGAAGAAGACAATCTTTAACTCAACCATGGCATCTCACCAGTTCCTGCAAACTTTGGTTGAGCAGTTCAATGCTCACTCCAAATCTACCATACTACCCGTCAAGAAGTGTTCCGAACTTAAAGACGAGAAGCACTACATTATCCACGCCATGAAGAAGATGGAGACTTCAGTTGGAGAGGCCATTTGCTGCAGTCTTAGCGAGGCACCGTTCACTCCGGGGGATGAGCCCAAGTTCCAAGTCTACCTGCCGAAACGGTTCGTCCATCTCCTCCAGAACGAGGATCTGCGCTCCATCCAACCCGGCTGTCTCTACCTGGTTTCCCACGGTTGCACGGGTAGCAATTCCACCGAGTTGACCATCCACATCGCCGACAAGCAGCAGTGTTAGATTTTAATTTTACTGTTGTACATATGTTATTGTAATGTTTTATAAATAAATAAACCATAAAAGACAAAAAATGCAACATATCAATATGTGAAGTTTGTCACATATTGATATGTTGCATTTTTTTTAAACTTCGCGGGTGACCTTGACCTTTGACCTTTGCATTTCACAGTTACCCCCACCACCAAGCTAAAGGTTAAACCTGCTTCGATGCAAACACCCCCACCACTTTTTATAGTACCCCCAAGCGCTGTGCCTCAGCTTCATTTCAACTCCGACGGTCAACCGTACAACATCAAGATGTCTCTCAATGTAAGTTGTGCTAGTTATGAGGAGGTAACCATTAAGACTCAGCAGGAGCTGAACGACTTGTACAAGGAGTTGCAGCTGATGGTGGCGCGAGGCTACCGTATAAATGTGCAAGTCTACGCTTGCAATATACGCAATCTCCGACACCCAAAAGAAGAGTCTGAACATTACTCTTCTCCAGCGACTTCATCACCGGCGTCCATGAAGACTGAAGCGAGCCAGACTTTGGATTATTTCAGCTGACTAGCAGTTGTCTTCCTTCTTCTTACCATTGTAGAATATGTTTATTTATTTGTTATATTAAAGATGTAAAAGAGAATAAAACACCTATCTTGTTACTGACATATGTGCTCAGTAACAAGATAGGATTTTTTTAAAACACAATTTGGATGACCTTGAAACTTCCCCCACCACTTTTTCATAGTACCCCCAAGCGCTGTGCCTCAGCCTCATTTCAACTCCAACGGTCAACCGTACAACATCAAGATGTCTCTCAATGTAAGTTGTGCTAGTTACGAGGAGGTAACCATTAAGACTCAGCAGGAGCTGAACAATTTGTACAAGGAGTCTGAAAAGGAGGTTGTCAACAAAACCGATGATCAACAATTGTGGGACTCCTCTATTACAGAAAAGGAATTACATGCAGCCGTCGAAGCTGTCGAGGAAAAGGAAAAGAACCTCAGGCAGCTCTGGTTGGCTCAGATGGATATTTGCGGATCTGTGCCGCGTGATGATTTTGAACTTCAATGTCAGATGGCGATTACCCAGCAACTAGAAGAAGCCGAAAAGGAGCTAAAGAGTGGAGGTACTATCCGGGCGGAGGTGAAAACTGAGAAACAGGAAGAATATAACGAATATGGTGATTAAACGTACTGTTGATCCCAATCCTTTTAGTTTTAAGTGGTTATGTTATAAGTAAATAGAAAAAGTTTCCTTTTTTTAAAAAACTCCATTTGGATGACCTTGAAATTTCCCCCACTACTCTGTAATACCACCATTGCTCGCTGCACCAAGCATCATTCCTCCTCCAACAACCATGGCGGACACACCTGCTTGCAATGCCATGTCTTCCACCGAAGATGTACCCAATACGAATTGGAAATTGACAATCGACAACGTGCATTATTTAGAAACCATCTGCGATTGGATGAAGTCTATTCTCCTCGACAACCCGGGAATAAAGCTCAAGGTCACTTTAGATTATGATTGGTCTGAAGTTATACTGCAGCAAGACGATCAACAATCACTGGAGTATTTGTCAAATTTACCATCGTCAACCATATATACTACAAATGAGGTGGAAAGGGAAGAAGAGGAGCATGAGGTTTAGAGTTTCTTATTTTTTTAAAACCCAATTTGGATGACCTTGAGATTTCCCCCACCACTTCCCATATACCTAGAGTGCGCGGGGCCGGACAGTCAGTCGCTCGGTGTCTGTCGTAGGGTGCACATCGCGGTTGTAGTACTGGTCTAAAGTAAGGCAGCTGGGCTAGTTCAAGGTCACCCGAGCGGTGTCACATGACGGTTTAGGCAGAGTCACGTTGGAAACTTCAAGTTTCCTCAGCACTTTTGCTGTTTCTCGTCTAATTTCGCTCCAAGTCGTCAAGGTCACGGTAACCTGACTGAAACTCGGAGCGTAGTGTGAGAAACAGCAAAGGTGCCAAAAAATTTTAGGTTTCAGCGTGACCTCGACCTTTGTGACATCGATGACGTCATCTTGGTGACGTAAGGGGTGATGACGTCATCAGCACGTCATTTCTGTGACGTCATGGGTGTGACGTAATGGAAGTGACGTCATTGGTGATGACGTCATCGATGATGCAATCGATGACGTCATCGATGAGGTCATTGACCTCGATGACGTCATCGATGACGTCATCGCTCGGGTGACCTTGAACTGGCCCAAAAGCCTTACTTTTCCACTACTAATGAATCTAGGCCTAGGTCTACAGATAGGCCAAATAAAAGTAGGCCTAATGAATCAAAACATGGAAATAGCCATGATGTTGGAAAGAAAAATGCTTTTTTAGCTGTAGGCCTAAATAATCAGCACCGTACTCGAGATGAAGGTTTGTGGTATTTAGATTCATGTGCATCCACGCACATCACAAACGATGTAAATAAGCTAAGTAATACAAAAACAAACAGCTGCACAATAGTTTCAGCAGACGGCTCTGACCTAGTTGGAAATATTTCTGGCAGTGTAGACCTTAAGTTGTATAACGGTAGTGAAATTGTAGATGTTGAAGCCAATGATGTTTTTCACATACCGAACTCTGCAGTTAACCTACTTTCAGTGAGTAAAATAGTGAAAAAGGGACACACAGTAACCTTTGACAAAACTGGAGGTTATGTTCACAACAATGAGACAGGAGATTTAATAGCAACAGCTCAACTGAAGAATGGGATTTATTGTATGAATACGACAGAAATAAAAAACTGTTTTTATTCTGAAAAGAAAGGATTTTTATGGCATCGCAGACTAGGCCATCTGAACAGAAAAAGTATGCTCAAGCTGTCAAAAATGTCTTCAGGCTTAGATGAAAATATCGTAGTGGAAGACCCATGTGAGCTATGCATAATGGGAAAACAGACTCGTTTACCTTTTAAACGAAGCAAAAGGTACTCAAGAAATATTCTAGACCTAGCACATACAGATCTCTGCGGAAACATGGAAACTGCATCAGTCGGTGGACGAAGATATTTCATGACATTTATTGACGATTTCTCAAGAATCATGTTTGTCTATTTTCTTAGAGAAAAATCTGAGGTGACGAAAACGTTTAAAAATTTCAAAGCAATGGTGGAGAAACAAACAGGAGCAAAAATCAAGAAAATAAGATCAGATAATGGTGGTGAATATGTCAACCGAGAAATGAAAGACTATCTTTCTGCTGAAGGAATTGTCCATCAATGTACAGTGCCCTACTCACCCCAACAGAATGGTGTTGCGGAGCGCGCCAACAGGACTTTAGTGGAAAAGGCTCGAACAATGTTATTTGATGCAAGTCTCCCTAAAATATATTGGGCTGAGGCTATTTCTACAGCAGTATATCTAACGAATCGCTCACCATCAGCAATCCTTGGTGAAAAAACCCCTTACGAAATATGGCATGGGAGAAAACCCAGTCTAGCTCACCTAAGAATTTTTGGATGTCAAGCCATGGTCCAGATACCGAAGACTCAAAGGAAGAAGTGGGACACAAAGTCACAAAAATTTATTTTTGTAGGCTATTGCGCATCCACAAAGGGATATCGACTCATCGACCCTAAGACCAACAAAATTACGATCAGCAGGGATGTAGTGTTTTTGGAAAATAAAAATGAAGAGGATTCTGATGAACTTAAGCCAAACAAACAAGATCAGGATAACAACATAAGCCTACCTATGCAAATTGAGTCAAGTGAAGACGAAGTCGATGAAAATGAATTCCGTGCTGAAAATCATCTCCCAAATGAAGATGAAGCTACTGATAATGAAGATTTCCTTGGTTTTGAAGATGAAGAGCAACAACGAGAGCAACCACGACGATCTACTAGACCGAAGAAACCAAAGACTTGGCCTGATCATGTAATTTATTATTCCGAACAATGTGAACATGATTCAGAGATTACTATAGAAGATGCTCTAAGCAGTGAAAAATCAAAACAGTGGCAACAGAGTATCGACAGAGAAATACACTCACTGATAAAAAACAAAACCTTTGAAGAGACTAGCCTACCTAAAGGTGTGAAGCCGCTGAAAACAAAATGGGTATTAAAAATAAAACCGGCAAATGAAAGTCAAGAAGAAACCTTCAAAGCAAGACTAGTAATCAAAGGGTGCAGCCAGATCAAAGGGATAAATTATGACGAAACGTTCTCACCAGTTGTTAAATATTCATCCATACGTTATTTGCTATCGTTAGCAGCCAGAGAAGATTTGGAAATAGATTACATGGATGTGACAACGGCTTACTTATATGGAGACCTTCATGAGGATATTTATGTCATACCACCTAAAGAAATCGCTACTTCAAAAGATGGAAATGTTTGGAAATTGAAAAAAGCCATCTATGGACTAAAGCAAGCTGGAAGAAATTGGAACAGAAAAATAGATGAAGTGTTATCCAAACTGAACTTTACAAGATCTAAAGCTGACCCATGTGTTTATTATTCTAGACATGAAAATAACCTACAAATTATTGCCCTATATGTCGATGACATGCTTTTCTTCTCAAACAATAAGAAATCCATGGAAAAGACGAAGAGAACACTTAAGACTCACTTTGAGATGAAAGATCTTGGACCTGTTAACCGTTGCCTCGGCATGACCATCACTCGAGATAGAGAAGAGGGAAAAATATGGATCTCTCAAGAAGACTACACCAAGAAAGTACTTCAAAAATTTGGCATGAGCGAAGCGAAACCAGTCAGTACACCAGTTGATCCAGGATTGGACTTTACCACAGTGAGTGATGAAGAAACGGACATGGTGAGTGTTCCATACCAAGAAGCTATTGGTAGCTTATTGTACTTGTCACAAATAACAAGACCAGACATTTCTTTTGCAACTAATTTATTAAGTAGATTTAACAACTCTTACAGAAAGGTACATTGGCTAGCAGTCAAAAGAATTCTTAGATATTTAAAAGGATCTGTTGATTTTAAATTAGAATTTTCAAGGGAAAAGGATCAAAATTTAGTAGCCTATTGTGACGCAGATTGGGGGAACAAAATAAATGATCGATATTCTGTTACAGGTTGTTTGTTCAAATGTTCTGGTAGTTTAATATCTTGGTTCAGTAAAAAACAGAGAACAGTAGCATTGTCAACTTGTGAGGCTGAGTATATGGCTTTGTCATTTACAGTTCAAGAATTGTTATGGTTAAGACAGTTAATCTCAGAAATTGATCCTAAGAGCACCTTGAACCCATTTTTTGTATATTGTGATAACAAAGGCGCTATCCAGTTGACAAAAAATTTTGTAACTAATGCTAGATCAAAACACATAGATATTAGGTATCACTTCTTGAGACAACATGTTGAGTCAGGTATTGTTTGTATTAAGTATCTACCTTCCGAAGAAATGTTAGCAGATGTTCTAACCAAGCCTCTAACTAAATTGAAACATGAAAAGTGTGTACAAGATTTTGGAATTGTTTGCAATAACTAATTTAGGGCCTAAATTGATTGTATGGAAATGTATAGTATAGGCCTAGTTAAACATGTTATTAGGGGCCTAGTAATTTTTTTCGTTATGTTTTTTTTTATTTTTTTTATTGTATAGCCGAAAATGTTTTGTTTGTTTAACATGATATAAATTTAAGGGGTGGTGTTAAGAAGTAAATTTAATCATTGTTATAGTATATTGTTATAGTACCGCCTCACAATCTATAATGTTCTTCTTCTTTATCTTACTAAATCTGGATGGCTCAGCCTGCTATTGTAGTGTGTGTTTTAATATTGGAATGTGCTGTTGCTGTATCATGTGCGTTTAAGTTAGTACGGTAATATTTAATAAAATGTTTCTTTCTTACATTCAACCACTGTGTTTTTAATTTAACTAATAATAACACTTTCAGTTATGATCCCTGGTAGTATTGAAGATAAAATTAAATTTAAAAATGAACTTAAAAATTTTTTAACGAATGAATCGTATTACTCAATAAGTGAATTTAATGAACACTATTACAACCAACCGTAAACAATTATATCTTTTTACAAATTTTTTATTTAAAATTTTACCATTTTACTAACACTTAATATGTAAATGTATAATGTTATAAAATCATGAATACCAAATAAAATATACATAAATCAATATAAATTTTAAAGTGTAAATTAATATTATATGGGGCTAAATTAAGATATTGAATAACATTCTGTAGTAAATGATCTGAAGCATTCAAGCAACCAGGCTGTATGATGCAGAAGGTCTAATCACAATTTGTTGGCAAAGTAAACATTGCAATATTAAATATAATATATTTAAAATGTATATAAAAATTACAATAAACTTCTCGATAAATAATAAATTTCTTCATACAACAAATTAAACTTTTATGGTAAAATCATAAAAACTTCACACTCTTGAGTCCTTGTATATTTTGTTTCCGGTATTTACTTGAGAGGTCCAACTTAAGGGGGTCACGGATCAAAAAATTTAAAATTTTTAAAATTTGTTGTTTTTGGCCAGAGTTATAGAGTAGACTTTTATCTTCAAAATTCAGGTTTTAGATTTTGCCTACGATTAATAGTTATTTTTCTATTAATATTTTTATAGAGGCTTGTAAGGACGACTAGGCCTACGCCACGCACCAGCGCGCCTACCACCGCTCCAGATATTTCAGCAGATATTTTTGTGACATATATATTTTTATGTTTTTTATATAGTAATAGAGCTCTAAAAACGTAAATTTTATTTCCATGTGTTGGTCACCCTGACTACGGCAGACAACTGATCATTTGCTTACAACAATATTTCAATGTTTGTTGTTTGTTGTGAGTAAGGTTATGGTTGTGATAATTTTCACTGTCAAGTAATTGTTTTAGTTTCTGTGAGTGCTATATTTAGTTATAAGTGGAAGTATAGTGTTTTGCAAATATGGGTAGAGTGAAAAGAGTTTTCAAGAAAAGGAAAAACGTCGGCAAACCAAAATTAGTTGAGGGCGAAAGTAGTCCTAGGCCTACAACTCCTGACAACGAGCCTGCACCTAGTTGTGATGATCCTCATAGCAAAGATATTTCTCTTTCCAAAACGAAATTAGAGAAGTATAAAAGTGAGTATGATAGGAAATATTCCGATAATGATACAGAGTATGACATAATATGTGTAAAAGATTTTGAGAAACAACTACAAACTATGGCCAGTTGTAGGTTTTGCCAACACTCGCTTACCATTGAAAAACAACACATCGCAGGACTTGCTGTCAAAATAAATATTTCCTGTAAAAACTGTGAAAATACCACGGAGTATTCAAATTATAAACCTTGGGATAAAATAAAGGAAAGGAACAAACAACAAGATGTCATCTATGACATAAATATCAGACTTGTTTTAGGCTTTAGATCTGTTGGACTGGGTTACGCTGGCGCAGAAGTAGTTTGTGGCATTCTCAACCTTCATTCTCCTCCAGATAGGTATTATATGTATGAGAAATATCTGTGTTCCTCATCAGAAAAAGTTAGTGCCAAGTCCATGAAAAAAGCAATTGCTGAGGCTGTTGATGAAAATGGTGGCTCGAGGGACCTCTGTGTAGCGGTCGATGGTTCTTGGCAACGCCGAGGCCATGTTTCCTTGAACGGTGTGTCATCAGTAACCTCAGTAGATGTAGGTAAGGTTATTGATGTCAGTGTTTTATCTAAATTTTGTAAATGTGTAGATAGGCTACAAAACATCCACACAAATGACTGCATTGCCAATTACAGTGGAACAAGCGGGGGAATGGAAGTAGCGGGAGCCACAGAAATTTTTCAGAGGTCCGAGGCTCTTTATGGAGTTAGATACACCGAATACCTTGGAGACGGTGACTCCAATGCATTCTTAGCTGTTAGTAAGTCTAAACCATATGGGGACAAAGAAATAGAAAAAAAAGAGTGCATTGGACACATTCAGAAGCGTATGTATGCTAGGCTAAAAGCAGCCAAACAAGCTTCGGGATATTACCCCACTAAAAATAGCCGCAATAGGAAATTTGCTCTCAAAATGACCGATGCACAAATGAAGCAAATTCAGCTGTACTATGGTCTTGCAATAAGAAGGAACACTAAAAGTGTGGCAGCTATGAGAACAGGTATTTGGGCCGAGTACTACCACCTATCCTCGTCCAACGACAATCGAATGCACGCCCTTTGTCCTAATGATGCTGACACATGGTGCAAGTATAGGAAAGCCAAACAATGTGGAGAAGAGTATGACCACACTAAGCATTTCCATGTTCCTGCAGCCACAATGAAAAAGGTCAAACCCATATTTAGTGATTTGTCAGCCACTGAACTCTTGAAGAAATGTGTCAACGGTAAGACCCAAAATCCAAATGAGTCTTTTAATAATATTATTTGGTCTTGGGTTCCCAAAAAGACATTTGTGGCACTTGACACACTCAAGTTAGGTGTGTTTCAAGCTGTAATCAACTTTAATGATGGGGATATAGGCAAAATTTGGACACTGGAAGAGATGGGTATTCGGCCAGGGAAGAATTGTGTCGCAGCAATGAAAAAACGCGATGAACGCCGAATTAAATTGGCTGAAAAAAAACAACGAGAACTCGAGAAAAAAGTCCGACAGAAAAGAAGCATTCTTAAAAGAAAATTAGAGGACCAATTTGAAGAACAAGAGGATCCTGATAATCCTGCATACTGCCCAGGATCATACTAAAGGTATTGTGGGAGATATATACTTGCATGCCTATCTTTACTCTTTTTCTTTAAGTGCGTTTCCCCGGAAATGAGCTTTTTTCATGGTTTTTTGCACTTTTCTCAGGAACCAAAAAAGATAGAGTCTTAATTTTTTTTTTATTTTAAAGGTAGTTATTTTTTGTATAATTTAACACAGGGATATAGCAAAATAAAATCTGGATATATTATTAAAACATTATTTAATAAAACTCCTAAACATACTTTTTGAAAATTAAAAAAAATATTTTTATAATAGTCATATCCAAAGAACTTTGTGTTAAAAGATAAAGAATTAACTCATCTTTAAAATAAAAAAAAAATTAAGTGTCTATCTTTAATGAGTCCTGAGAAAAGTGCACTTTTGTCAGCATTATGTAACATAGGCATCCGTGACCCCCTTAAGACATTTTTGAAGAGCAAAACGAATGACGTGGAAGGACTGGAAGGAGACATGGAAGGAAGGAAGAGTTAAAATCAAAAACGTATAGAGCAGTAGACCATTAATAAATTAAACATAAATTAAAAATAACAAATATAGTAATGAAGATCAAAGAAAGAAGAAATTAGTAGGAAGAAAAAATAAATAAGAACAATTTTAAATAAGTTTAAAATGAAGAAAAAGTTTAGAGAAAATGAGTAGATGAAATTGTAATTAAATGAAAATTTGTAAAATTGTGAATAAGTGCAAAAAACTTGAAATTTGCTTTGTAAATTCCCATACAATGTGAAACTTTGTCGGTGGAATAAATTTATTATTATTATTATTATTATTGAGGTTGTTAATATTTATTAAATTTTGGCAACCTGGTAGTTATGAAACCTGGAAGTAATTAAACGCTCTCAAATTACTTGGGACATGTTTGGCATGGTCCTCTGATCATTTTGTGAAAATTCCCAACATTACCTACTGTGTCATTTTCCCCCATCTTGGAAAATGGCAGCCAAGACATGTTTTTATGTAAGCTTTCATATAAAAATAATTGTGCGATAACCATATGGGTGTAAAAACCTCAAACAAGATTTATTGTACTCACAAAAAGATTTCCGACAAGAAAATTTGGTATCATGGTATCGAACATGCCAGGCTCAATATTTGAACAACACAAACTTGAAATTTGACAGATTTTTCATGTTATATTTGAGAATTTTCCAAGTTTACCTCTATTGTATTGAAAGTACGGTAGGCCTATGGATTTTTATCCCTTTACAACAGTTGTAGTTAATAAAATTGTACATCTTTCTATTTATATAATATCCTAATACCCCCGTCGCAGCAGACCTGCGTACTCAGCGAATTTCCAATGGAATTTCAGATTATTTACTTTCCCCATAAAAACACCATAGGATCGAGTATGTAGGTTTGCTACAATGTGATGTTGTTAGAAAATCTAAGTTAATCAATAATTGGTGAATGTAAACACAAAATTGTATCAAGCTCTGACAGTTTTTATTTTCCCCATAAACCCCATGGGGGTGAGTAGTGGGAAAGTAGGGCTGCTGGCTCAGTTCAAGGTCACCCGAGCTATGACGTCATCGAGGTCAATGACCTCACCGATGACGTCATCGCCAATTACGTCATTCTGTGACGTCACCAACATGACGTTGCAGAAATGACATGGCAATGACGTCATCACCCCTTACGTCACCAAGATGACATTATCGATGTCACAAAGGTCAATGTCACGCTGAAACCTACAATTTTTGGCACTTTTGCTGTTCCTCACACTCCACTCCGAGTTTTAGTCAGAGTCCTCGTGACCTTGGAGCGAAATTAGATGAGAAACAGCAAAAGTGCCATGAAAACTCAAAGTTTGCAACGTTACTCTGCCTACACCATCATGTGACACCGCTCGGGTGACCTTGAACTGGCCCAGCTGCCCTACTCTCTAGCGCAAAAAAAAACACACAGTTTAGTATTTTGTAGCTTTGGTCTATCTCCATTCGTTACCGAGTTGTTTAAAAGTCTAAAGACAGTACATTGTATTTTGAGACTCCAATGTTAATCTTATGGAGAATAAAGATGTTTTTATATTTTACTTGTTAACCAATATTTTTGGATGAACCTTGGTATTCAGCTTCATTTGGTTGAGTGCCATCCATTTATAATAAAAAATCTTGGTTTTTGTGCTTATCATGGCAGCAAACCTTCATACTCTTTTCCCATGTTAAAATCATAAGGAGAATAGGCAAAGTTTTTTATTTATATGGACAGATTTTGATGAAACTTTGTATATGGCTTCATATGGTCCAAATAATATTTTTATGCTATTTTTTTATGTTCCCCATGGCAGTATACCTGCATACTCTTTCCCTATATTTATCACAAGAATATACATTTGTTTCCCTATTTATGGGCATATTATGATCATAGATATTAAACACCTGGATCAGTAACTCCGTCTTGCGAAACCGAGCCGTTACCCCCCACCACTAGCCAGTATTCGTGGTCAGTGTTGCAAACCCTGTGCGAGTAATTATGTACTTTAATTTAAATGAATAAATTAATTAAATAAATAAACTACTGTAGTACTGTATTTTTTTAGTCTTTCTTACCAATGAAATGATAAATTTCAGTCTTTTGAATGTGCAATAATACATTCAAAAGCTGCACAGTACAGAACCATCTTTCATCATCATAATTAATTATAATTTAACATTTAAAAGAATGTAAACAAACAAGAATGCAGCTGACGCACCGACAACAATCATATCAGCTGATATTCAGTGCGGCGCGGCGGGAATACTAGCTAGTGGTGGGGAAAGCCGGCTCTTTTTAGCGCTGTTCCGCCATTTCAGTTACCGATCCAGATGTTTAGTATACATCTATGGTTATGATTCAAATTCAAATTCTTTATTCAGCCATTCAATCAATAGACAATAGGTCATGTCATTAAAACTAACTAAAACTAAGGAGAAAAAAAATAAAATCAGACACAAATCCTCTTGATTAACAAAAAGCAGTCCATCAGGGCAAATCAAGTTCAGGTTTGTGTCCGAAGTAATTCCGGAGGAGCTGAATTTTTCACAGTTGATAGACTATGATAAGGCGTGCATTTCCCCAAAAGTCCCGAAAAATCCCCCTTGAGCTTTCCGCCCTACGCCCCCTTAAAGTTAAAGCTGCAATATGTTAGGAAATCAACTACAGTTTCGTAAGGAAACAAGCAATCAAAGTGGGGTTGCTTTTATTTTGTTTCTAATAAAATTTGCTCCAAAAATTGTAATTACCACTTATTACAAAAACCTCAAGGTTTTGCAGCAAAATAGATACAAACGTAAATTTTTTTTTCTTTTCGTCATTTTTGTCAGTTAAAACTTTCCCTTACAGCTCCTTTGTTTGAAGTTTATATGTAAAACCGTAAGTCTAAAGTTTGTAGAGAATGATTTTAGCTTTAAAATGATATATAATATCACTGTGTTCGGTTTGAGGATAACAAGCAATATTGTATTTTATGGTGACATTGAAAAAAGGCTCTGATCTTGGGCCATTTCAGTACAGAAATTATTGAATTTTAATGTCTTCCCCTCTTATTTTTTCTAAAAGGAATGACTTACAGGAATGGAACTTCATACACCCATATTTGGCTATTAGTACTTCAATTTGAGATACAATGTGATTTTTTAGCCCCGATGAGGGACGGCCCACTAGGAAAATGTGGGGAGTCACAAGAAAATCTTAAATGTAAGCATAGGGTAATATGTACCTCATATTAAAGGTCTTAACTAACAGAACACAATGCCGCAAACCCGACCTCAATCGGACAACTGAGCTGGAAATCCCAGGCGTTTTAACTTTTCATTAAAATCTTTTATAACAACTTCTAAATTCAAAAACTTCCATTGCCTGCTACTTCTGGCTCGGTTGTCCGATTGACGTCGGGTTTGCGACATTGTGTTCTGTTAAGTGAGACCTTTAATATGAGATACATATTACCCTATGCTTACATTTAGGATTTTCTTGTGACTCCTAGTGGGCCGTCCCCCATTGGGGCTAAAAAATCACATTGTATCTCAAAATGAAGTAGTACTAATGGCCAAATATGGATGTATGAAGTTCCATTCTTCTAAGTCATTCCTTTTAGAAAAAATAAGAAGGGAAGACATTAAAATTCAATAATTTCTGTACTGAAATGGCCCAAGATCAGAGCCTTTTTTCAATGTCACCATAAAATAAAATACAATATTGCTCGTTATCCTCAAACCAAACTCAGTGATATTATATATCATTTTAAAGCTAAAATCATTCTCTACAAACTTTAGATTTACGGTTTTACATATAAACTTCAAAGGAGCTGTAAGGGAAAGTTTTTATAGACGAAAAGAAAAAAATCAATTTTTTTACGTTTGTATCAATTTTGCTGCAAAACCTTAAGGTTTTTGTAATAAGTGGTAATTACATTTTTTTTAGCAATTTTATTAGAAACAAAATAAAAGCAACCCCACTTCGATTGCTTGTTGCCTTACGAAACTGTAGTTGATTTCCTAACATACTGCAGCTTTAACGTTAAAGGGGCGTAGAGCGGAAAGCTCAAGAGGGACTTTTCGGAATTTTTGGGAAAATGCACATCTTATCATAGTCTATCAACTGTGAAAAATTCAGCTCCTCCGGAATTACTTCTGACACGAACCTATTTTGACTGGACTACATAGTCTATGCAGCACACAACACCATGCACAGGTAAAAAAAGAAAGAAAATTTAAAAGCCACACACATACCTCTGGGCCAGTAACTGTTCTGTTAGGCAATATTTGAAAAATCTGCTTCCCAGAATTCTTGTAGGCTATAAAAGGGATTGGCCAGCATCCACTTTTTCAGAGTTTTCTCAAATCTCTTGGGTGATTGTTGCCTAAGTTGCAGAGCTATAACATTAAAAAACCTTATACCTGAAACAGGAAAACAGTTTAGAGATTTGCTTAATCTATATCTACATCTATTTAAATTGTGACTTGTTCTTGTTTCATAATCATGCACATTACCGTTTAAAATGAGATCAGACTCCTGTTTCTTTACTTCAACTAGGCATTGATAAATGTATATGTTGTACACGGACATTATGCCACATTGGATAAACAGAGGTTTACAATGCTCAAGATGTGGAGCTCCGCAAAGGATCCTTGCAGCTTTTTTTTTTGCAGGAGCAAAACTTTTTGAGTGGCTGGTGTATGGCCCCATAGCCTAATGCCATACTGAAGGTGAGACTGAAAAAAGCAAAGTAAGCGAGGCGAACAAATTCCTGAGGCATGTCAAACTTAAGGCGTCTAATCACAGCACAGAGATTCGATGTGCACAGACCAGTTGAGCTATGGATTTAGTGCAAAACCCAGCAGCCTAACAGGTGGGTCAATCACAATATCTTTGCACAGACCAAAAGTGATGGACTGAGTTTTGGCTTCATTGAGTGAGAGTTTGTTTAAGCGAAACCACTCGATAATTTGTTTACAGGTTTATCGGCCCAAAATTAATATTACTAATTTGGAAATCGCTGAGTGGGCGGTCTGCTGCGACAGGGGTATTGAGGTATGTATGGGGGCAAGCCATTTGGCCGAAAAGGCCCATGGTACGAAGTAGCCTCAAGCACATGCCCAACCAATCAGAGGTAACTAGCGATTTGCCCCCCCCCTCCCACTACAGTTGAGACTACAGCCTGTATGTTTCCTGTCCAGGTGTGCCAACGTTAACACACAATAACTCAATGCAATGTTTATTTTATCTTATCTATTGGGTGTTTTACTCTATGCACTTTATTTGTTAGTAATATTTAACTACACCAACACTATAATAATTTCATCCTCTAAATAAGCTAATTATTTTGTCCTCCTTATGAATGGAAAACAAGAGGTCTTAAATAGCTTGAATTATGTTGTACAATGTAGGCCGAAATATGCTTGTACAATTAATTACAAATATTTCAAAGTCACGTTTACACTAGAGTTACAAACATTTAGTCTGCAAGTTTTAGTCTGCAATATTTTGAAAACAAAAATTTCGTTGCTTACACTCAAAATCTGCCTAAGGCTTGTATTCTTGCAGACAAAATTAGAGCCATTTTCCTTTACACTACAAAAATCTGCAATATTTTGTTGTCAACACATGTTTGCAACTCCAGTGTAAACGTGGCTTACTAAAAATAAAAATAGAATGATAAAACCAACTTGTATTTGGTAATTACATGCCGTATATGGAATACCATACATATAAATCTAGTTCACTTATTACCATTGAAATATTTCAACTCTATACTGTTAATGATGTACAATATTTGGAAGAAAGTTACATCAATCCTAAAATACATTTGACATAGCCTATTATGGTTTAAAATAATACACTGTAGTCCTACGTTTATTCACCTATTGACATAGACTTTTATTTAAGACAACATCTTTCCAATAATACAGTTAGTGAAAACAAATCTCTTACAGGGTGTCTAGTTTATTTCTCTTTAAAAATTCAAGACTAATTCCAGACTTTTTCAAGACTGTTTTAGTTTTTTCAAGGCTGCCGCATTACTCGACATACAGTGGAACCTCGATATATCGAACCTGAAGGGGAATGTAAAAAATTCGTAATATCAAGGTCTTTGATATACTGAGGTTCGTTATATCAAGGTTATCTTTTACAAACTTCGATATACTGAGGTTCACGACCACCTTTTAATACCATTACTTATTTCCAGTAGGCCTAGAAATTGAGGAATAAATATGTGTGTACTGTGATTACATAACCAACAATTTGCTATTGCACAAAAGAATATAACAGTCCACTGTAACATTATAAGTTGATTAATGTTTATTAGCCCTTCTATGAAAATTTTATCACGAGCTGATCAGGACAAAGACTACAGTATAAATAATGACAAAAAAAACTAAACAGTGCTGCAAACACAAAATTTATTTAGGCTAATAAACATCAGTTTGGACTAGAAGACGTTACTCTTATACATGCAGTAAATATGGGGTTTTTAAATTATTACTCTCGAGAATTATGTAAAATGCATTTAAATTAATGCTAACGGCCACCTACCGGACACTTAAGTTAATGAATGAAACAACACTAACACAGTAAGTTAACTGCAAATGAGGGAAACAAGAACAGCACTGCAAACACAAGGCACGGGGAAAGGCAACGTCCGTAGAGCGACACGTTGCAACATGAAAGGAAATGGATGAGCTCAATGATTCAACTTGTTATTCTGTTTATAACTTCGATATGTTGAGGTTTTGCAGTCAAAACTTCGATATGTTGAGGTGGTTAGGTAGTGCATCGGCCCTCCAAAAGTTTGTTATATTGAGGTTATCCCTGCTAATCCGTCGATATATAGAGGTAGAAATAACATTAGATTGATAGGCAGGTTCAAGGGGAATGAGAAAACTTCTTTATATCGAGGATTTTGATATACAGGGTGTCCCTGAACTCTCTACCAACTTTTTCAGGTATTATTCCTGGGCCATAGACAAGTCAAAATATCATATTCAAAATTTCGAAAAATCAAAAGTTACTCATATAGCCGCCATTTTGTTTTTTACACAATATAATTTTTATTCCCGTAGTGGATCATTGTATTAAGTTAATATTTGGCATGCACCTTCATCATAGCAATACCCATTTTCAAGAAAAAAGTTATTTTTTTCCAATGTGTATTTTCAAAATGGCGGCCATTTTAAAGTTTTAAACTAAAATATCTCAAAACCGGTAAATTTTATAAAAATTTTACTAGACACAAAAAAGTTGACAAAATTTAATCATCTAACCAATGGTACCAAGTTTGTAAAGATCTGATAACAAATAATGGAGTTATTGAGATTTTTCAATTAAAATTACTTTAATTTGCATTAATTACAATGCAAAATCAATGTTTTTATGAAGAAAAATCTCAATATCTCCGTTATTTGTTGTCAGATCTTTACAAACTTGGTACCATTGGTTAGATGATTAAATTTGTCAACTTTTTTGTGTCTAGTAAAATTTTTATAAAATTTACCGGTTTTGAGATATTTTAGTTTAAAATTTTAAAATGGCCGCCATTTTGAAACTACACATTGAAAAAAAAATAACTTTTTTCTTGAAAATGGGTATTGCTACACTGAGAAAAATGTCTGGTGGTGGACACAAGAAATAAGGGGCCCACCTCCTTAAAGGGTGTAAATTGCAGGCCGTAGGATTTCTTGTTGGTTACCCCCAGACTGATCTAGTGTCCTGACACAAGCCCCTGCTAGTGGGTATCCCCAGACATCTGTGGTTATGCATATGACGTCAAAAACTGATTACGTCATTGATCAGTCATTAAATCTGTAGGAAACAGCAAGCATGACTGGTACTCCCACCCACCCAGGCCTAGCGCGCGACCCTCTCTAGCTGGTGGATTCCCAAGTACAGTCTAGTGCCTGATCCAGGCCAGCTGGTGGGCCCCGATGTCCGCGGATATCGCGCGACCCTCTCTAGCTGGTGGATCGCCAAGTACAGTCTGGTGTCTGATCCAGGCCAGCTGGTGGGCCGCGACGTCCACGGATAGCGCGCGATCCTCTCTAGCTGGTGGATCGCCAAGTACAGTCTGGTGTCTGATCCAGGCCAGCTGGTGGGCCCCGACGTCCGCGGATAGCGCGCGACCCTCTCTAGCTGGTGGATCGCCAAGTACAGTCTAGTGCCTAAAGTCATGACACTAGACCAATCTAGGGGTAACCAACAAAAAATCCTACGGCCTGCAAATTACACCCTTTAAGGAGGTGGGCACTTTATTTCTTGAGTCCACCACCAGATTTTTTTCCCGCTGAATGTTGTTATTGTAAAGTTTAATCATGTTATCAGGTGTTAATGTGAATATTTCACAGTCCGTAGTTTTAAACTAAATCTCCTATATTTAAACATTTTAGGCTGGCCGCTAATCTAAAAACATTTATAATAATATTTTTCCTGAAAATGAACATTGCTGTGATAAACGTTGAAGCCAAATATAAACTTAATACAATGATCCGTTACATAAAAAAAATTATTTAGTATAAAAACAAAATGTCGGTTGGTACCTTACGAAGCATTTTCGGACATATGTTCATAAATACTTTTCTTTTTATTTTAATACAAGAAATATCCCCATGGAGTTTCGCAAGAGAGTTAACAATCATCTAGCATGGTATAGGCCTACCGCTTACTTTTTACCAGATTTCGAACAATTTTTAATTTACCTTCAGTATGTGGGGGAGTAACTTATATTTTCCTACCACCCCCATGGCAACAAACCTACAAACTAAATCCCAAGCATTCTAATAGAAAATAAATGTATGTGGTCTTTGTACCTGCTATTGTCAGATGACATATGCATCTGCATGTCTAACTTAAAATGTTAATATTTTTTATTTGCAACAGTGATGTTCACCACTAGATAAAAGTACTAAAGATGAATATGATATAATTTAAATTTGCTGAGTATCTACGCAGGTTTTCTGCGACGGGTGTATTTTCTGACAGGGGGGATACAATAAAACGTGTATCACTAAAAATTTTGATTTTCCACTAAGCCTAGCCATAAAGAAAAAAAATTCGATTAGAAAAACAGTGTTATGTTTATTTATACATGAAAAACATGTAGACAGCAATTTTACATTAGCTCTCTGGTGAAACAGCGAGAGCCAAATCTTGTTTAAATCATTTTAGTTAATGCACAACGGAAGAAGTCTTTTTTTAACAAACTGTGTATTGCCTCATAGTTACTAGGAGAGATATTTTTTCTATAGATACCATGACCAAACGCATCCTTAATCCTAATTAACTTAAACATTTTTATAAAATAACAACTTTTTGTTTCTGACGTCCACAATTGGTGTAAGTTCCAGTTCAGTATCACCGATTAAAAGTCCCAAAGGGATTTATGAACCAAAAGCTTCTGTAAGTACTAAAGTACATACATAGTATTTAAAGGTTAGACATTACATTTACTCTTAACTTTATAGTGGCAGCGATTATTAAGCCTACAATTATTATTTTAACACAACCAGGTTATTCTACCTCTAGGAGAGATCCCATTCCTCACAAGGTTACTTGTTTCTTCATACACTTAAATTATAAAACAACACAATATATATAACGTCAGAAACCAACATTGTGCACCCGCGATTCAAGACGGACTGTTGATATTAGTAAATTATGTGAGTAATAAAGCAACGTAAATGCGCATGCGCCGTCACCTGTCAAACACGGGAATCTTTTCATCTGTGCCTACCACATCCTTGGCGGGGGTTAGCTGCGCACCCTAGCCTTATCGGGCGTTACGTCTCTCCATCATGCGGTCATCCACAACAGCCTGGTCTTACCAAAGCTCACATCCGACATGGGACCATCGCAAGACGACTAGTGCAAGCAACGTTCCTCAGACTGTCTAGTGTATCTAACATCCACTAGTACAAACTGGCGCTAACTATGACGTCACTAATCTGCTCAACCCAGTCTGGTTTGTGGGACCCCCATTTCTCTGTAGGTAACCACAGTAAGTTGGACTAAACTGTTTAAACTAGTCATGTTTAGGGGTGAAGCCTAGCCAAATATGTTCTGTACTGTAGGCCCCCACAACATCTAGCTGTCCGCTACAGCCGCACAGGGGTAACAACAAAACGTGGAGTCCCATTATGCCGATTCCATTATATCGACAAGCGCAAAATCTTCCCATTATTCCTACACATGAAATCGTCCCATTACGTCGACAACGTCGGCATAATGGGACGATTCGATGTTGGTGTCGATATAATGGGAAAAATAAACTTTGGTGTCCCATTATGTCGATTCCCATTGTTCCTACAAACGCAAAATCGTCCCATTATTCCTACACAACGAAATCGTCTCATTATGTCGACAAAGTTTAACCGTCCCATTATTCCTACATAGGCGGGAAAAGCCAAAGTTTGAAAATTCCCATTATGTCGACAGAACCGATCCCAAAAGAACAGTTCCCGAAAGAGTCGTTCAATTCAGATCGTTCCCGGCCATGCGCAGAGTTGATGCGCAGTTGAACGACACAACCTGTTTCCCTCTCTTTCTACTTCGGCACCGTCCTCGCCTTCTTTGCAAACCACGCAACCTCGTGCTGGTGTGTGTGTAACAGCGACCACAGAATTAAATAGACTGGCTATCCCATAATTGTCGTATTTGAAGCTAAAGTCGGCCATCTTAGCTGAATACAGAAACGTAGAGCGACGCTGGAAAGGCGAGAAATTATAAATGTGCGCTTATCATTTACACCGCAGTTTAAATACCTTAAAATGCTCGAAATTCTTTGAAATTTTACACACTCATATCATAATAGTGCGTGACGCTAATGGTGTGGTTTTAATTCGAAAATAAAATCTGCTTGACACTTAAAAAACTAAATAAATTCCAATCTTTTTTGTACATTTTAATGATTGACATAAAAAAGTTACATTGCGAGGAAAATTTTTGTTTTAAGGTCAGGTGCGTTATGTAAGCGAGAGAAATGTAGCCAAAAAGTTATTTTTTTCGAAAAGTATTTTTTGAAAAAATTAGCTATTGTAGTTTTTATCATAAGACAGGTAGAACACGAGCTTCGTGACGCGTTAATGCGGCCTCTCGGCTCCGCGGCGGCCCGCTACAAACAGGGGAATTTAACGTGGTTAGTTTAGCTTCTTGATTTGATTTTCAAAAGATCTCATGATTACATGTTTACAAAACTTGGTCTTGCATGTTTGTATCTAATACTAACTACATTTATTTGTATTTAGAATTATAAATTGTTGGCCAGATAATTTGGAAAACAAACAACAATCATAATCAGTACAGATCTATTTATTTTACATCAATTCAAATTTACAAATCAATAATTAAAACTATGTTTTAATAACATTACTGACTGATTTGCTACTACAAAGTGTTTGTGTGAAAACATCATCTAAGCAATATATTGGTATACAGTACCAACAAGGTTATATAAACAAATAAAGACAATAAACCACAATAAATAGTTTAATAAAATATGAGTCTACCATAGGGACATATTTCAAAATACAAAGACAGTTTAAATAAGCAAAATATAGCCATATAAATGACAAAGTACAAATAATGAAGTAAGAAGAATAAAATGACGAACGTCTGCAATAAGTTTCTTATTGTTCACTGTCCCATAAAATGTGATTGTTTTAGTTAGGAGGTTTCTGATATTTTGTTTGTGTACAGCGTCATTGTAAATTTTAGTGTAATGTTGTGTTCTGATTATGAAAAATCTTTTGCATATTACTTTGGTAAGCAAGACGAAATGGTTTTAAAAAAGATCTTGATCTAAAATGTCACCGTGAAAAAGGTCAAGACCAATACAATAGTTTAAAATTTAGTCACCATCACGTCTACGACATTTTTAACATCATAACTTTGTTTGGAGGCCTACGATAGCACTGTAAAAGCATGTGGCATATATTACTATAAGACAAATAGTTTATACCTACTGAAGTAAGACGAGATCAAAACCGAATAAAAATAACAATCTATATATTTAAAACACAAAGGTAAATACCCCCGTCGCAGCAGACCTGCGTACTCAGCGAATTTCCAACCAAAGAATTATTGTTTCAACATCAAAGAACTTTGTGTCTATCTTATATAATTAATAAATATAATTATATAAGATTATATAATTATAATCTTATATAATTATATAATTATAATTATATTAAACAGCTGACTGTTTTACAAACAAAAGTACCAAAATTTTCTCTCTATATTTTATAATTTTAATATTTTACATACCTGTATATTTTAGTAACTTCATGATCATTATTAACATTATTTACTGCTATTTCCAAATTATTCTTGTAATTCAATTTATAACAGTAAGATTAAGTGTTTACAGGAAAACTTAAACCAAGGAATAACATAACCTACTCAATCAACTATATCATTTGTTTCAATGGCAACAGCAAAATATTTCTCTATTGTCAGGATTGAAAAGGATGGAAATTGCCTTTTTCATTCGGTGAGTCAACATTTATTTAAAAATCAACATAATCATGCAAAACTTCGAGAAGAAGCAACTCGGTACCTTAGTGAACATTGGGATCAAGTCAAAATCTTCTCTCTGGAAGAATATGGATCATTAAATGAAGAAAAATACATTGATCTAATGAAAACAAATGGGACCTTTGGTACCTCATTGGAATGCTTTGCCCTATCTCAAATATATAGCCTTGACTTCCATATATACCTTCAATTAGAGGAACCGAAAAGAATTACCCGGACAGTCGCAATGAGGCAACCTCCAATAGTCATATCTTCCAAAAATAATGAGAACATAATTTATTTATTACTCTCAGGCAATCCGACTTCAGGACACTTTGACTTGCTTATTCCCAAACCTAAAATTTGGGAAGAAGAACATATTTGCTCTCTGATTGGCTCAAAGAATGATAGACGTACACAAGAATATCCTGACTTTGATAATGATTATAATATCAATCAGAGAAAAATAAATATCAATACAAGAAACAATTCAGAAAAACAGTCTTTTACTGAGAAGCCTATAGTCATCCCCATTGATAAAAATACCAATGATTCTATTGACCATCTTAAACAATCATTTGGTGTTGATATCACAAAACAAACTGAAGAGCAAAATGTCTCATCTCAGTGGCAACAAAAATGGGAGAAGATCTTAAACCTCGGAAGAATGCATTATGACTTGCCAAGTGGTTCCATTGGAAATGCATTTGTACAAACTTTAGCTGAAGAAATATTGATGTTGGCAAATGGGAATGAACCTTCAGAGAGAGTCATCTGTTTCATATCCGTAATTTTACAAAGAGAGAAGATGATAAAACAAGCCAAAGATATAAGAATATTGATTGAAAGGAGACTTAATGAATGGAAACTTGGAAACTTTGATGGGCTGATAAATGAAGCACTACGTTGTGACAAAAATCTAAAATCAAGATGGGCAAAACCCACATATGCTACTTCAGAAGATGATAAGGAAAAATTTAAGGAAACTTTTTTCAACAGACTGGTGCAGCGAGGAAAAATAAAAGAAGCAGCCAGAATCATCAACAAACCCCAAAAAGGGGGCATTCTCATGCCAGAAGATATAATAAACAATTCGGACCAAACTGTCTTTGATATCCTAAGAGAGAAACATCCAGAACCCACAATGCCTGACTTAAGCTTATTAAAAATACCAAATGATATGAAAGAAATCCCTAAGCTTCAAGTTACAGAAATCACAGCAGAGATTGTTGAGAAAGTGGCACGAAGACTTCACGGAAGTGGAGGGCCAGGTGGAAGCTCTTCTGAAAATTGGTCAGATTTTTTATTATGCCACGGGAAAAAAGTGCAATCCTGAGATCAGCTATAGCAACATTAGCTATGAAATTAAATGGAGAAATAATCCCATGGTATAAAATAAGAGCCCTAATGGCAAATAGATTAATATCAGTTGATAAATGTCCTGGAGTGAGACCAATTGGCATCGGGGAATGTCTTCGCCGTATTCTGGCTAAATGTATAATTTTTGCATGTGGAGAAGATGTTGTACAAGTTTTAGGAGCTGATCAGCTTTGTAGTGGTATTGAATCAGGCATTGAAGGTGCAATACACTCCATGCAAAAGACCTTCCAACAGAACTGTTCTACTGAAAAAAGTTGGTGCATGATATTAGTAGATGCTGAAAATGCCTTCAACAAAATAAACAGAATACACACTTTATGGCAAGCAAGAATTCATTGGCCAAGAGCAGCCAGATTTATTTATAACACCTACCAATGTGCAGCAGATTTAATAATACCTAGATACCATAAAAGATTGCTTAGCCAAGAAGGAGTAACTCAAGGAGACCCATTGTCAATGATATTATATGGCCTAGCAACTCTTCCCTTAATCCAAGAACTGAAAGAGACAAACAATACACATCAGATGTGGTATGCGGATGACTCTTCTTGCCAAGGCACATTCAACAATGTAATGAAGTGGTGGCTTAAACTAAACGAAACTGGACCAAAATATGGATATTACCCGCAAACAAATAAAACTAAATTAATTTTAAATAAAGATTTTAGAATACCAGACCTTGACATGAACATTATAAAAGGTATGAAAATTGTAAGTGGGAGTAACTTTCTTGGTGGTTACATTGGATGTGAAGGGGAGAAAAAAATATTTATCGAAGAAAAAGTAAGAAAATGGAAACAACACGTTGAAAACTTAGCTGCGATTGGACACAAGCACCCGCAATCCGTCCACACAGTTGCAACAAAATCACTACAAGCCGAATGGACATTTTTCCAGCGAGTTACTGAGATTCCACCAGAAATGTTCTTACCCGTTACAAATGCAATTCGATCATCTCTATTCCCGAGTTTGTTTGGATCAGATGTTAGTAATGAAGAATGTGAGCTCCTACATCTAACCGTGAAGTCGGGAGGAATTGGATTGTCTGACCCTTCAAAACAAGCAATAGCAATGTTCAAATCTTCTGAAAACGGATGCCACATTCTAATTGATGCTCTACATTCAAAGGCTGAAGTTGATCTTGTAAACCACAAATACGCTATTAAATGTTCCCAGAAAAAATGCAAAGAAGAAAGAATGATTGAAGAAAAAGAAACATTACAAAATTCGGTGAAGCACTTCCCTACGCAACGTCAAAGAGCAATTTTAAGAAATACGGATAATAAAGCAAAGCATGGAAGTTGGCTATCGTGTGTTCCGCTAAAAAGCTTAATCTTGATATGTCACCTCAAGAATTCAGGGACTCATTAGCTCTACGCTATGGTAGAACACCAATCCATCTTCCAGCAAAATGCGACGGATGTGGACAAGATTACAATACCGAGCATGCCTTAAAGTGTCGAATTGGTGGCCTAATCATAAGAAGACATAATGAAGTCAGAGACACACTAGGAAGCATTATGGAGCAAGCTTGGGGAAATTGTATCAAAGAACCCTTAATAGCTGAGGAGAAAGATCAAACTGCTCCAGCGTTAAAAGCGGACCTAGCTTGTAGAGGGGTTTGGGAAAGTCAGATGGAAGCATTGTTTGATGTACGTGTCTTAGACACTGATGCTCCGTCTCATATTTCCATGCCCTATGAGAGGGTCATTGAAAACGCTGAAAAAGAAAAAAAAAGAAAATATCTCCAAGCTTGTGAAAACAGAAATGCTTCATTTACCCCCCTCATCACATCAGTTGATGGATATTTGGGAAAAGAGTTCCATACACTTTTAAGAGCTATAGCAGAAAGACTAAGTGAAAAATGGAACAAACCCTACAGTGTAATAATGAATTGGGTGAGGGTAAGGGTGACATGCTCGATATTAAGAGCCACCAGCATGTGCATCCGAAGGTCAAGAAGAAAATGGCGATCAGCCAGGGAGTTCGAAGATGGGGCAGGCATCCCAAATATAATTTAAATTAATAGATTCCCCTATTTAAATCTTAAAAGAAAACAAAATTGTATCTAAATTGTATTATTATTAATAAATTTTCCATGTGAACATGCTTACTGTCCATCAAGAACAAAGTATTACATCATACCACCCTGACTAAGTTATATGCACTGCAAGTTTATTTATTAACTTACATGAAAGCTATAATTAATAATCTTTACAAGGAAATATAATATATTTAATGGCATTATATTTCTGAGTAAATTATTTTTATTTAATAATTCATATATTAATATTTATATTGCAAAAAATGACTTTTTTAACAGTAATAAAAGTGCATAATCCAAAGCTTCCATGCAAAAGGAAAGATTTGTTTACAAATAACAAAACATAAACATTTCAAATTTGACAAATATGCAGAAGACAGCTGATCAGCTGATTAGGAACAGATACCTTATATCTCTATCTCTCTTGCTCCCATTACACAATTATTTTCCATGAGAATACCATGGGATTTAGCATGTAGGTTTGCTGCCATGGGGGTTTTTGATCAAATCTTAATTACTCACCACCTAGTGAAGGTTCATAAAAATTTATATGAAGATATGTTGATAAATAAGCGATATATAACTTTTTAAAGATTTACCCATAAGAATAACATGGGAAACTTGATTTGAATTTTCTCTATAACCAGTTAAGCTATTTTAAAGATTCAAAATACTAAATTGTTTGCTTTTTAAGCTCTTTCAAATGGTTTTAGTTAAAATTGATTAATTTTGAAAATTTAGGTCCAAAAATGCCAAAAACCCATTTTTTACCCCTTTGAAACCCCATAAAACCCCGTTCCCATAACCCGACAATGCTGGACAATAATGGGACGATTTCAAATGTCGGTATAATGAGCGATTTTAGTGTGTAGGAATAATGGGACGGTTTAACGTGTCGACACAATGAGACGATTTCGTCTCATTGTGTCGACAACTGAAATGTCGACATAATGGGACGATCTGAAGAAATTGTCGATATAATGAGATTATTTGAACTTTTCATTTTCCCGCCACTTTGTCGACATAATGAGACGATTTCATGTGTAGGTATAATGGGACGATTTTGCGTTTGTAGGAACAATGGGAATCGACATAATGGGACCTCGCCCAACAAAAAACTTGGGGAATCAACATTTACATGCAATCTGGGGTTACGATTTTTCTCAGTGTATAATGAAGGTGCATGCCAAATATTAACTTAATACAATGATCCATTACGGAAATAAAAATTATTTTGTGTAAAAAAACAAAATGGCGGCTATACGAGTAACTTTTGAGTTTTAGAAATTTTGAATATGATATTTTGACTTGTCTATGGCCCAGGAATAATACCTGAAAAAGTTGGTAGAGAGTTCAGGGACACCCTGTATTGAGGTTCGATATATCAAGGTTCCACTGTAGATAGTTGGGTCATAGAAATGAGCAATGTGATAGATTTTTATAAGATAATGAACTGATATTGTAGGCTACCAAAGAAAATGTTGTGTGAGCAGTGTGGTGCATCGGTGAGAGGATGAAAATGAAAATAGATATACTGTAGTAGTGTTAGTGTTCAGTTTTCATGTTAAAAAAGAAAAATCAACCATTATAAGTTATAACTTACATTGTCTAATAAGTTTTTTGAGAGATTTAGGTTTAGATTTTGATCAACATTATAACTATTGTACTTTTTAGCAACAATATACCAAATTGTGAATTTTGATGTGCAAACATAGTTACCTATATGATTAGATATACATACATAGAAATTTTGACCCGATGCGATATATCAATCGTATCAATCGATCCGATGCGATATATCAATCGCATGGATTGATCCGATGCGATATATCAATCGCATGGATTGATCCGATGCGATATATTGATCGTATCGATCGATATTTTCATTCGGTAGAAATGTAGGCGCTATATGAAACTCTACCCCTATAGATTATTATACACATACGGTATATACTTATTTAAATTTCTCTCCAAAAATTTACCGCCCTGGGCTGTGGCACTTAATATGGCCCATATGTAGGCCTAAATCCTGCTCTGCCCAACTATCTTCATGGTCAACAATTACAAGTGCAGTAGCATATTCTTTTGATTCTGGTAGACGGCATTGCAAAACCATTTGCGAGAGTCGAAATTGCACAGAGAGCTCTCAATGTGTAAATGGGTATCAGCCAACTGTTGAAATAATCCGCGCTAGCGCTCGCGGACCAGGTTGCAGCCAACTCTCCAGAAAAAGTGTTTAGACTGTGCAACATTTATCACGTAGCCTAAGTACTGACGCAATTTTTCTTCCTCGTCTAAACATAGCTTCAGTAATTATAATTAGCCTATATTAACTGTTACTAACTTGTATATTTTTAACATTTTGTTATTTAGTTTTAAGAACTATCACTAATATGCACATAGAGCTGATGTACACTGACTAAATACAAGATAAAAAATAATATTGGGCGAAACTTCGTCATCCGTCTCCACCGTTATTATCGATGTGGAAATTTTGATATTGCGAATGCGATAATATTGCTATTATATCCATGATAAAACAATAATTGTTATTACACGATACGATTACGATTTTATCACCTGATTTAGTTTCTCGTTCTAATATAATGAAATAAACCTTTTGACAAAAAAACAAATACCGTATATATTCTTTTAAAAAAGTAACTGAAAATAACAACAACAGAAAAAGTAAAAATGGTAGCTAATATAACCTGTAACAAGGAACAACGCAAAATAACTTAAACTAACCAAATTTGTTGAGTAGCTCTAAATTCAATTTGCGAGAAGAAGCAGACTTCGTTAGATATAAAATGGCGTCACATAAGTTAAATGCTGGCAAATACAAATCAGAAAGGTATTTTTTTCTATTGTATTGAGGGAATAAGCATTTTAAATGTTTCCAAACACCATTAATTTTGTAGTTGTAAACTACGGTACAGTAGGCGGTAAATCTTGAGTTTAGCTACTACCATCGGAAAATCAAAATTTTTTTTTTCAATATGTCGGAAATTTCACGCTGATTCCGAAAATGATAGTTTTTTTCCGCGGAAAAGCTCGGAAAATACTGGAAAATCGGAAAAACCGCAAATTAACTTTTTATTCCAAAATACGTCGAGTGGGTATTCAAATTAATCGGGATGTTACGCTGATCAAGAATATGTAAGAGTTATTTTGATCCGATAGTAAATAAGCCGGAAAATGCGGAAAAAGGGTTGGAAAATCCATCAGATGAACTATTTCAAAAGTATGTCATGTTGGTACTCAAAAGACGCGGAATTTTATGTAGAATACAAATATGTATAAATTAATTGAATACAACAAACTAGTAGTGAAAAATATATAAATTCCTTAAAAATAAAATAAAACCACACTAAGTTAAAACTTAAATAGGCCTAGGCCTAAATGAACTACTAACAATGTTTCAAATTGTTGTTATTGATGTAATACTTTAAACTATTATGTAGCCTAATATGCAGTACCATATACATGGGTACTAACCTACATCACATATAATCTAACATAATTAACATAACCTAACTAGCCTAACCTAACCTAACTACTAACCATCATGTGAGTACTAACTTTGTGTATTTTATTTAAAATATATGTATATATTCGTATTCTACACAAAAATTTGCTTGTAATGACTCACATGATACCTAGTTAGGTTAGGTTAGGTCAGGTTAGGTTAGGTTGGGTTAGGTTAGGTTAGTTAGGTTATGTTAGTTAGTTAGATTATATGTGATGTAAGTTAGTATTTATGTATATTGTATTGCCTATTACTTAATTACAACCATTTGAAACATTGTTAGTGGTTAATTTATGTAAATTCAGTGTGTTTTTATTTTATTGATAAGTGTTTTTTTCTCTTTATTCACTACTAGTTTGTTCTATTAAAATAATATATAATTTTATTCTACATAAAATTCCGCGTCATTTGAGTACCCACATGACATACTTTTGAAATAGTTCATCTGATGGATTTTCCGACCTTTTTTCCGCATTTTCCAGCTTATTTACTATCGGATCGAAATAATTCTTACATATTCTTGATCAGCGGAACATCCTGGTTAATTTGAATACCCACTCGACGTATTTCGGAATAAAAAGGTTATTTCCGGTTTTTCCGATTTTCCGGTATTTTTCGAGCTTTTCCGCGGAAAAAAACTATCATTTTCGGAATCAGCGTGAAATTTCCGACATATTGAAAAAAAATTTTTTGATTTTGCGGTGGTAGTAGCTAAACTCAAGAATTACCCAGTAGGCGACCAATTAAAGTGATTGAGGTTTACACAGTTAGGTTAGATTATTATTATGATATAAGCTTATATCTTTTCTCAGTATTGTTGTTGATTCAATTGTTTTCATCGCTCAATTTCAATCGCAATATCAAAATTTCCACATCCATAATAACGGTGGAGACGAATAACGAAGTTTCGCCTAATACTGATATTCCATATATAGTCCTATGAGGATTGAAGAAACAAAATCTACAGTAGTTAAAAACCCTTGGGATGAAATGTTTAAATAAATTACCTGAAAATGTAGGCCTACTTAGGATGAACTAGCCTATGTTTGATTTAAAAAGGTGATTTAGGCTACAATTGGTTGTTGGTTGGTTGCAAACCCATGTTATACATACATTACCAGAATTCATTGAACAAACAAACTCTTTGTAAACCTCTTTTTAAAGAATTGGGTATTCTTACACTATCTTCACTTTTCATCATGGAGTCAGCTTTACTTGCCAGAAACAATCCGGAAGTCTTTTTTACCAATAGTATGGTTCATAATTACAATACTCGAAGAGCTAATAATATCCATGTGCCTCAAATCTCATCTACATTGGCCGGGAAAAGTCCCTATTATAATAGTGCAAGAATTTACAATAAGCTTCCAAGATCAATAACAAGCGAACCTAACTTGAAGAAATTCAAAAGCCTTTTGAAGGAATATTTGGTTGAAGCGGCCTACTACAGTTGGGAAGATATGTTCCAAGAGGCCTAGTATCCTATAATTGACGACCACGTTGCATAAGCAATTCCAGTGGGATTCTACCAAGTATCAAGTAAGTAAGTATCAAGTAACTCATATCAAAACTCCAATAAAAAATAGGCCTAACAAATAAAGAACCTAACTAACCTATTCTTAATCATTGGTGTGAAACTGGCCATTTTTGATCCACGCTTTCAATTTTCAACTAATTCATGTGCTTTTCAAAACACTACATAACCTCTAATTTTTTTTTTTTTTTTGAAACCATCACAACAACTGGAATTTCATACAGTGTGATAAAGTAAATGAATTATAATTAATTATCAATCATAAAAAAACCTTAAAAACAATACGGAGTGTAAAAATATCAACATTGCATTACCTAATAGTGCAGATATGATGATTCCAAACACACGTCCATAAATTGTATGTCACAATCATACATACATATACATATCCCGCGTCGTCCTGATTGACCACTTAGGCATAGGACCAGTCAACTTAGTTGTTTCTTCTTGGTTTTTGCCGCACCTTCTTGATGTTTGTCGTTGTTAGGGTTGTTCAAGGAATGGGGGGGTCAGTTGTCACGGTGAAAGGACGAGAGTCAGGTCAGGTAAGGTGGAATTTCATAAAAACATTTATCCACAAGATATTTTTTGAGCTCCTGTTTAAACTTTTTAATATTGTCGATCTGAGCTATGTTGAGAGAAAGATGTTTTAGTAGCTTGAGACCCATGTAATCTGGCTTTTTTCAAAAAGTTTTAGATTATGATATACGGAAGGATTAAAATTACGATTTCTGGTGTTGTAAGAATGCTGATGAGCGGTGATTTGTTTGTGTTCTTTAACATAGACAATTGTTTCAAACATGTAAATGCATGGTACAGTTAAAATTTGCAGTTATTTAAAGTGCTCAAAACATGATTCTCTAGGTCTAAGTTTCAACATACATCTAATTGCTCTCTTTTGTAATACAAAGATTCTATTTAAATTACTATAACTAGAGGAACCCCATAGAATTATTGAATACCTAATTAGACTCTCGATCAAGCCAAAGTACACAAGTTTAGATAGTGATATATTATTCAATGAAGATATATTTTTCAAGACAAAAATATTTGTAGCAAGCTGTTTAGCAAGTTTATCGAAGTGTTGATTCCACCTGAGACCACCGTCCAAACTCACCCCCAGATAATCAACATACTGTGCTTCTTCTATAATCGTTTCTTCAAGTGCAACTGACGGAAAAGTTGTTCCCTTTCCTAACAGATGGCTCCGTTTTTGTTCTGTCATGAAATGTATAAATTGTGTTTTTTTTGGGATTTATGTGAAGATTAATTCCTGAAAAGTACTGTGAAAGAATGTTCAAGTTGAAGAAGGTTTCCTGTTCTAGGATACTAAGATTTTTATGGGAAGTTAAAATTGAGGTGTCGTCTGCAAAAATTGAAAGAAGGTTACCAGGCAAGCAGTTAGAAATGTCGTTAATGTAAAGAAGAAATAGGATTGGTCCTAATATAGATCCTTGCGGAACGCCAAATGAAGCCACTTTTGGATTTGAATAAGAAGTTTTCCTAATACCTTTTTTGTCAAAGAAATCTAGTTTGGTTTTGTGAAATATATTTGAAAGATATGAACTGATCCAGCTAAGTGCTGTCCCTTTGATGCCTATTGCTGCTAGTTTTTTCAGAAGGATCGGGTGTGAGACGCAATCGAACGCCTTGGACAGGTCGATGAAACAGCCCATGGCCGTCTCACCTCCATCCAAGGCGTCGATGCATGCATCCACAAATTTTACCATTGCAAGTTTAGTGGACTTATGCTTCTGGTATCCAAATTGATTTTCAAAAAGAATTGAATGGGTACTGAGATAGTTGACCAGCGAGTCACAAACGACTCTCTCCAAGATTTTCGATATTGACGGAAGGAGCGAGATAGGACGGTAGTTCTCAGGGGAATGTGGATCTTCCTTTTTAAAAATCGGTTTGATCAGAGCCATTTTTGCTGCTTCAGGAAATTCTCCCTTTTCTACAGAATTATTTATCAACACAAGTAAAGGATCTAACAACTCAGGATAACACTTTTTAACTATTTCCATTGAGATACCATCATGGCCGGCAGACTTTTTATTTGGTAGTGAAGTTATTACTTTAACAATTGCTTTTTTTATCTATTGTTGAAAATCTATTAAGTTCAAAAGTGGTTTGATTCGTATTGTCTAAAGAGAAACTATTTCTATCCGTGAAGGATTTACAATGTGGGAATTCTGAGAAATAATCATTAAAAATGTTACTAACAGTATCAGGGTGGCTTACAACTACGTTATCACACAAAGTGTTACCAACAGTACAAATATAATACATACTTAGATATACTTTAATGTATATAATATTAAAATACATATTTTTAGAAATGTAAATACTGAAAAGATATTATAAATTAAGTATATCACTCATATGTAATGACTTCTATCACGGCCATCAGAGATAGCCGGCGTGCTTCTATAAGCCAATAAACACTATAGGAAGCCTTTATCATATTAACAATTATAAAGCATGAGTTTATATGTACAGAATTTTGAAACTGAGGAAGTATAAGAGCGAGATGATAAAATAATAAACAGGTTTACTATTAAAAGTCCTAATACACATTTCAAAATCTGTTTACCTCTAAAAATCTTTGGATTAGGTAGCATTGAAACATGATTTTTCTCATGAAGCGAATAAGCGAAAGGATATGAGCAAAGGCCATGTCTTTCGAACTGGCAACGCCGCAACGGTGTCTACCCGTAGTTCTTTTCACTTGCGCTTTTGTTGTCAATGGAACTTACACGTACTTATTTCCCGTTACTGCACTTTAGTATGAAAGATTAGTAAATATATCCTTAGTTGGAGGAATCATTGTTAAATCAAGAGTATTGAAAAGATTGGACAGCGTCCGGAGTTGACGGCCAAGTTTTAGCCTACGGTACTACAAGGAAATTAAGGACGGGTCCCATGCCTTCGTGGTCTACGGGACGGACATAGGAGGTAACAGGTAACAGGAGGGTTAATTATAACGTAAACAATATAGCATGTTTTAATTGAATGACAATTTGCGATAAAAATACAATATTTATTCAACTAACTGCTTATATTCAACTTTCCATTTTTGAAAGGGCTTATTGAACCATTATTTGTTTGGAATAAATTTAGTTGTAATACTAAATACATAATTACAAATTATTTAGTTGTGTAACAAAATTTTCGTCATTATTGACACAATCTCAGAAACTATTACCGTGTTAAAGGTGGCTATATGTTGTTACGAAACGAGTCTGTTATTTATTATTTGATCTTAACCTCTTCGTGCATGACGGCATCATACGTGTACGGCTATTTAAAGCCATATAAATACTTAAGAAATTATAAACTTGATGTAAGATCTGCATGGAGGCCTCACCTGAGGCCGGATGCACTAGTTCGACTAGTTCGAGCAGTCGCCACCAGATAGCCGTCCATTCTTTGTTTGTTACCCGCCATTTTTGTGTCAGGTGGCAGTGAAAGTGAGTTCTGTCAAAAACTGGGTTTTCAAGTGTTCCTACAGATGACTGCATCTTAGTTATGAAGGGGAAAAAGAATATGTTGTTATTGTGCTACTCCTAGGCTTCAGTTTGATACATAAATTATGTTGATTACTTATATAGTTATGATTTACTGAGTGAAAATGTATCCGTACACAAGTGTGCCTTCTATGCAGATAGGGAAAATTAATTTGTGTTTACTTGTTACCAATTCTGCATGGAAGCCACATGTGTGTACACGTATAGCTGTACACATTTGTGGCTATCATTCAAATCTGGATCAAGAAAATACTTTTAAGTTAAAAGTGAATTAATGTTTAATATTGTTAAAGGTATCTATGTTTAATTAACGAGATATTTGATGAAGAAGATTTATTTGTCACTTTGATAGAGATGATTAACTTAGGCCTGATAAAATTAGAAGTTATTAAAATGTCTTATTTATAAGACGTTAAGATAAGAACGTTTTTTAGGAAAGATTTACTTCATAAGTTAGGCCTAGCAAAATAATAAACATTTTTTTCACTCCTAAGAGTTATTTCATTGTTAATTGTAAGATAAGAAAGTTTTTGTAGGAAAGATTTACTTATTAAGTTAGGCCTAGCAAAATAATAAACATTTTTTTCACTTCTAAGAGTTATTTCATTGTTAATTGTAAGAGAAAAACAATTTTTTAGAAGGAGTTTTTTTGTTAATTTAAGATTTTGTTTCATTAAAAATGTGCTCAATTCAATGGTTTTTGTTATTTGTTTACCTTGTTACATTAATTTATTTACTGATCTAACTTATGTGGCAACATATGTGGACAGTATGCATTAGTGGAAGTATTGCTGGTACCTACAAGTGGCAACATATGTGGCCTTCATGCAGATAGGGTATGACCATATACTAAGTATACTACATCCACATTTGCATACAAGGCACATTTGTGGCCAGCTATTTATTTTTATAAAAAAAGAATGTATCATAATAAAAAAGTGTACACCCACTAAATTAAACCTCCTGAATACAAAAATGGTGTCAAAAATTTTTTTCAAGTAGTATTTCATATAGCATGCATGAAGAGGTTAAGTATGCTTAGTAATTGATATAAATCTTTCGTTCATTACTATATTTTGAATGGAGAACAAGCAAAATTTTTACTGTAAGTTAATGATAATGTAAATAAACTTAGATTTAAATTTATTGCATGTTTTAAATTTAAAAGAATCCTGTAAAAAGTTTTAGTTTAAAATATTACATTCTATAGTTAAACTAATTAAATTGGATGTTTTGAATTTTTATTCACTCATGAACTGAGAATTAATTTTCATGAAGATTATAAAAATAATATTGTTTAGGTTATTTCAATAAGTAAAAGAATATGACCATTTCGGCTATGGATTGTTATCAATCACACTCGCTAAATTGCTTAATGCTTCCTTTTTACGTTTATTTTCTGGTTGGTAAAATAATTAAAATTAAAAAAAAATTATTCCTTATGTATTAAATTTGGAATTTTGAATAAAAAGAGATTTATGTAACACACATAACACCAAGTAATCGTAGATCGCGGCTCTATCCGCTCCGTGCGCGCACCATCAAGTCTGATATAATTTCTTTTAGAAATAAAAATACCGCTTTTAGCGAGTTATGGCTGCTAATTATAGTAAGTTTGGCTCTTCCTCTAAGGCTTGTCGCACACTACGGCAGACCAGCTCAGACCGCTCAGATCCGGCAGTTTTCCCACACACTACGTCCGGTCAGTCCGCTCAGCTCAGGCGTTTTTTGAGCGCCAACCTCAGTCAGTAGTCAACAGACGGCGACATTGGCTGCATGTATACTTTGTGTATCCTTGTATGGTACCCTGGTAGACAACTAACTACTGTATGGTAACACATATTACTTACAATCTTCATTAAGATTTGTAGATATTTCCTCCCACGCGGAATCCTTCATCACTATATTGTAGTAGTCTTTGTGCGACAAGTCATACAACATAGCATAGCCCTGTACTGCAGAAATTAATCTTTCATCAAAACTCATCTTGAACTACTGCTTGGACTAATCACAGCAACTAACCACAGAACTGTGTACGGACTGCACGAGCTATTGCACAACACTGGTTCACTGGCCGCGGGCCGGCGTCTCGTTCCGGCAGCTCCGGCAAAAATCGCTCGCTGACCGAATAGTGCCGGAGACGGTCTGAGCGGACGGAGCGGAGCGGTCTGACCTGACGACCTGACGTAGTGTGCGGCTCTACATTTGAATACATGGCTTCCGAATTTTGCCGGAACGGTCTGGTCTGAGCGGTCTGAGCTGGTCTGCCGTAGTGTGCGGCAAGCCTAAATTACCATAGAGGCTAAAGCTATACTTTTCAATTGAATATTAAAATATAGGCGATTTAAGTTAACGGCGCACGACTTTCTCCATTTACTGCAATGCTACTGGCAGAGCGCCGAATACTCCCTGTGAAACGTTGCCAATTCTCGCTCGCCATGGCCTTGACAAAACTAACAATAATAAATAGGTACTTATTTAAGCTTAGGAACTATCATTTCATTGTTTAGTGACCGACTATTCCTTCTCCCTGTCGAATCAGAAAATTAAACAAACGATGATATCAATGATATTACCATTATAAGTTATTACAATTACTTCATAGTCAATGATATTGCTTTATATTTTTTTCTGAGTGCTGCTAATGCTTTGCCATGCCTAAAACGGCTAGCCTTTTATAAAACAGCTGATAAGCCTGTTAGCACTTTGGCAGAGGAGCATGGTCTCGTTTTCGTTTGTACGTCAACCGAACCAGCTGATTGCTAGTATCATCATCAACATCAACTTGTGGGCGAGTCTAACCGTGATGTTTGCATTTGCATGTAATGTCAGTTTTACTTAACAGGAGAGCTTATAAATTAGAGTATAATTATCGTACTGGACTCTTTTAAAATTATGTTTTTATAAAAGTTCTTTCGTAGAAAACTGAATTTTACCAAAACTAATTTTAAAGTTAAAGTTCTGTTCATAATTAGGTGGAATAGACTATCTCCCCAGACTATACTCATATTCATACAAAGAAAATGTCCCATTTCAAAATATCTTACCAAGAATTTATTCAAAATTCATTCTCACCATTAGTTGCTGTAATGAGTAGTCCATTAGTTGATGATATTTGCAAGAAGAACAACTTATCTTTTACTGAACTGGTTCAACCATTTTGCAAGCTGAAAACTGAAGGTAGGCCTAGGCTAAGTTTTATTTGAAAATGTAGGCAATAAGGTTGACAACATGTTCAAACATTTTTTTCTGTTATTATTTATTATATTCATTATTATAATGTGATTGAAATTTTTGTCTGTCTGCATCTGCTAATGGCTGGGAAGCATTATAATGTAGGCCTACATGACTTTGTAATAGGCCTTAATCTAAAATGGTTGATCCGTTGGAAGAATTTAATTACCAAATATTAAATAATTAACCCATTATGAAAAAGTGAGCAGCGGGGTCATTTGGTAACACAAATTTTAGGCCTAGCGTAATCTTTTTAATCAGTTTTGGCATGATATGCCTATTTACTATAGTTTTATTGGCATTTTGGAGTAGCCTAAAAAGTTATATTTAACATATTTAAAGGCCATAGTGGCACACTCACATTAGAGCACAAGTAAAAAGAAGCCTTAGTAAATCAGCTTTGACCAAGGTGCTAGTCTCACAGCATCAACCGATCCCGGAAACTGCCAATAGGTCACAAATTAACTCGCAAGCCTGCCACCATTTATTTAACGTGGGCCCTTCCATCAACAGATCGGCTAAACCTTTTAAGAGTTGCACCACCAGGTCAGGTTTGTACATGAGCGGGGAACCCACACCGTTGTAGACATCCTGGCTAAGGAGTCTACGACTTAGCTATCTGAGCTATCACGTCCGGCAGTGTGGACATGTGTATTAAGGATTTGAACGATGCGCGCTCCTATTGTAACTGTAAATAGGCCTTTAGTGAGTGAGTTTGCTTTTAGAGCATAGAATCAAGAATCAATGTTAATCATAGGTAATTTGATATCTTTGGATGCATTGATACAGTCAAGAGATTAACATGCAAGGCACTTGTCAAATTGTATAGAAAACCTAAATCTAATCTTCTATATCACCGATTGCAGTATCACAATATTAGTTCATAGCAATAAACCGCTGCATTTTACTTAAAAGAAATAACTTAGCTTGAGATAAGATCCGGGCGAAAACATGCCATAAATGAAGATCATGATGTATAAAAGACAACTGTGGGGAATAGGCCAGTAGGTACCGTAGGTATTACTTTACAAGTCTGGTAAACACCTTCAGAACGAGTTAACATGCGATATTTTCCATCAAACTGCTAAGAATATAAATTCTTAAGTTTACATAAACAAGGTACCGTAGCTGGACTGATGTTCTTCTGAGAAGGCTATTAAATATCAAAGTCAGGACCGTTTTGTTACTTAAGTTAAGTTAACGGGTTTTGGATTAAGGTATGGCCTTGGCTGCCAATTGTGAAAACCCAGCTTTAACTTTTCATATAATTTAATTAGGCCTATGCCTTAATGTAAAACACCGAAACTTACGCAATGCGATACTGTTTAACTGATCCTGTGGCCTAGTTGTACATGATAGGTAGCCTAAACCAAACTCATATGAGGAACATTCGATAGAGTGCCACGTCTGTTCTGGTTGGGTCCACAGTATCAAAGAGTGAAGTGGGATGAAAAAAACTATTTTTAAATGTTTGACTAAGAACGATATTTTTATCTATCCAAAATGCATTAACTTTGTTAAAAATCAAACCGTCTGCCAAACGTCATGCTTAAAAAAGAACTAGTAGAAGAAAATTAATTTGAATGATAAGTTAGATAGAGAAAAAACACACCACTTCTTTCAGAATTGGGCGAAACTTCGTTATCCGTCTCCACCATTATTATCGATATGGAAATTTCGATATTGCGATTGAAATCGGGCGATGAAAACAATCGAATCAACAACGATACTGAGAAAAGATATGTATCATAATAATAATCTAACCTAACAATGTAACCGTAAACTTCTGTCACTTTAATTGACAGCGATGTTTAAGTATAACAACAAAATCAAAATGGTGTTTGGAAACAATTAAAATGCATATTCTCTCAATATAAGTTAATAGCAAAATAAATAAATAAATAAATAAAATTTAAAAAATACCTTTTTCTGATTAGTATCTGGGAGCATTTGTGTGACGCCATTTTAGATCTAACGAAGTCTGCTTCTTCTCACAATTTGAATTTAGATTACAGCTACACAACAAACTTGGTTAGGCCTAGTTTATTTTGTGTTGTTCTTTGTTACAGGTTACATTCGCTACAATTTTTAATTTTTCTGTTTTTGTTATTTTTAGTTACTTGTTTGAATATATACAGTATTTGTTTTATTGTCAAAAAATTTATTTCATTATTTTAGAACGAGAAACTAAATCAGGTGATGTAATGGTGTCGTGTAATTGTATCATCGATATAATAGCAATATTATCGCAATAATCAAAATTTCCACATCGATAATAACGGTGGAGACGGATAACAAAGTTTCGCCTAGAATTGAGTGAAATTAGGCTAGAATTTAACTTAAAAAAAAATTAGGGAATTAGATAATAAGACTACGGTACCGGTACCTAATGTAAACGGGGGCGAGAAGTGTGACGAGAGAAAAATCCAGGGGATCCCCACCTCCAATTGTTTTGAGGTGTTAAGGGATTGTAGTGTCAACCAAGACGGGGAGGGTGGAGACTTACTAGCAAGCTTAAAGGGGTTAAGGTTAGGCCGCGCTTGAGCAGGAAAAAGGCTCAGCGGAGTAGGCTTGTGCTGGTGTTGGACAGCCAGGGGAGAGATTGCAGTAAAATTTTGAACCATAGGGAGAAAACAGAGGTTGGGGCGGAGAATTAGAGGCCCTCGTCTTTCCCAGTGCTACATCGGAACAAATTTAAGTAATGCAGGTAACATAAGAGAAAGTGTCTGTCTGGTAGTGTTGGGTGGGGTGAATGATGTGGAGAGTGGCATCAGTAGTCTTAATGATACTCATAATTAGATACTCATATTCCCCATTGAAGTAAGACTTGCCTAAAATTTTAACACTTCCATCCCTTTACATAATACAATCTGCTTGTTTTATTCACACAAATATATCAAAATTCAAACAAAGAATGGAAACGCAAAATATTAACACACCTACATGCAACACAGTTTTTTACCAAAGGGGCCAAGTTATATGGTGACCAAAATTTACAATAAGTTTTAACCTATCATTAAAACTCAAAGAAATTAGTAAGTTACATTTAAAAAGAAATGGAAAGAAAACCTAATAGAAATGCTATTGGGGCCGTCCATAAAGTACGTCATCTGAAAAGGGGGGGGGGGGTCCAGCTGGAAAATGACGATAGGGTGATGTGCAAAGGGGGGTTGGCTTTTATATGATGTCTTTTTAAAAATGATGTTTCATATCACATTTTGACAGTAAAACAAATGATAAATTTGTACCCAATTCAACTATTACAAAATAATTATGTAAGAAAACACATTAGCCTGTTTTTAGGTGTTGTTTTATAGTTTATTTGAGTTTATTTTTCCACTGAGAAAATAATTTTGGCTTTATTTCTGAAGGTAAGTTAAGATTTGATTGGTCAATGTTTTTAGTTTATCAGGAGCGTTCATCGTCGGATCAAGGTAGGCCTAAGTAAGAAACCATTATTTTTACTTAAAACGGAGGTTTGTTAAAAATTATTTAATTTTTCTGAGAGGGGGGGGGGGTCAGACAAATTATGATGGTAGCATGATTTTGGAGGGGGGGGGGGGGTGGGTCCAAAAATGGCCAAAAAGCGATGATGTAATTTATGGATGGCACCATTAAAAAATTGAAGACTTTTTTTTAAAGAGAATGAAGATATTATTACTAGGCTAGACTAAGTTAGTTTTTATTATAAATCGTTTTAGGTTCTATATTTGATATGATCTAACCATACAAATCATTTTATATGGCAATGAGATCTTCAATAAATAAATGGGTTTCCGAGAACAAATTCTGTGAACTTCCTGTTCAACAAGTATTCCCACACATTATGTCGCCAAGTAAAAATCCGTTATAATATGCTCTGAGAAGGCTTAAAACTTCAGTCAAGATGATGGATGTATGTTAAACTAAAGTTTTTAAAGCCTCTTATTGGAAGTCTTGACTTTCAGTGGGTAGGTCTAGTTAAAAAAAAAAAAAAAAAAAAAAAAAAAAAAATTAGGCCATTAATTAACTAATTCTACTTATCATGGTTCTTGGGTGTGTAATATTTTCTTCTTGTTGTCATCTTAAATAGGCCTACTTCCTTCCTACAGTAAAATTTTATGTAAAAAAAAAATCCTTTCGTCCCCCCTTATTTTTTTATATTTCTTTTTAATTTTTGAGATAAATAGGCCTAAATATCTTTTGGGGTATGATAGTAATTTAACACAAAGTATCTTTTCACGTTACCAACAATTTTGAGTCACGTCAGGGGGATGGCCTGCCAGGAGTCAGAATAAAATTTTAATTGTAAGCATAGGTTTTTTTTTTAAAGAGGTTGGCGAACCTCTTTTTGCCTTACTTTGCCCCGTCCACATAGACTATTGATCTGTGCGTGGAACGTATTAGACAAAGTAAGGGGGTTAGCCGCTACAGTACAAGGTGAAAGGTACTGATAAAAGTCACTGGCAGAACGCGGATTCGAACCCACGAAATTGCTGCCATGGTCCCGAAGTCCGGCGCGCTAACCACTACGCCACCGACGACTCACCCATAGGTTGATATGTACTTTACATTAAATTAAAGTTCTCACTTAGCAGAGTACAATACTGCAAACTAGACTTAAAATGGTTGACCGCTACAGAAATGGTAGGCAAACAACGTTAAGGCCTACTTCAAAATAAAACAATTTAAAATTTCTTAATACACTCAACCTTTTGACGTCGGGTTTTTGGCTTATTACTCCCAATGCAAAGGTATTTAAAATGATGTATGATTTGACAGAAGCCAAAGCAGGTGCATATAAGACTCATAAGGGACATCCCTTTGAGAATGTTTAAATTGAAACATCTTTAGCCTCCCTTAAACAATACGGTACGATTTTGAATGTGGCTGCATTTGGAGTAATAAGCCACAAACCCGACATCAAAAGGTTGAGTATCACGAAAGTTTTACCCATGGTTGACAACGTGAAAAGATACTTTGTGTTAAGGTACTATTGTTCCCCAAAGGATACTTATTTATCTTAACAAAGAAACAAATTTAAGGAAGGGGCAGAATTTTTTGCACACCTTTTAATTTTAACTTTTACAGGGTGTCTAGTAGTCTTGAAAATCTGGAAAGTCTTGAATTAGTATTGAATTTAATAATGGTCTTGAAAAGTCTGGAATTAGTCTTAAATTTTCAGTCTAGTCTTGAAATTTACAAAAAAATTAACTATGGAGACGCTTGCAATCGCCGATTAAGACGCTCTGATAAAGATTGCTAACCAGAGACGCCTGTAATCCCCAATCAAAACGCTTGCAACTGCAGACCGTAAACAAATGCTCACAATTCTATTAAATAATATGTAAAATTCCAAAATTTGTTTTCAGTAGACAAGACAATGTTGGAAAATGAATTTTACTAACATTTGCCTACAAGCTAAAGAAAACAAGGAAAAGCAACATTTTAATTATTACCAAATAAGTGCAATTTTTATGTGTTCTATAAATTTGCCATCATATTGAATTTTTGGAAGGATTTATATAACCCTATTTATTTTAATAAACTAAACAGAACACACACCCTACGAAGGATGGACAAAGGGTTAAAAAATAGAATTACAATCTTGTGCATTATTTTAATTCAAACCATTTAAATTTTCAATGTTGTTGAAGAATTAATAATGCTTCTAAAAATAAACGGTATCAGTTAACTGACACATACTTTCTCCTAACAATATAAAAAAGGTTTTAAAAGCTTTAAACATTAATGTCTTGATGACTCAGTCGGATAGCTACCAGCTGGGCAGCGCGAGTTTGACCCTACGCGCGTCTGTGACTTGTAACAACGTACTGCGTTTACCGCTAAACGAAAAATTGAATTTTCTCCGCAACCACTTGACGTAGAGCAATAATTTAAAATACTGGATTATTTAGTTTTTTGAGCTTGATTTTAATGGTGATAAGTAAAATTTATTTTGAAACAACAGCTATTTTGAAAATCCAAAAAATTGATTTTTGAAACACTTTTTATTCCATAACTTTTGAACACGCATTTTCTTGGAGATGCGAGTGGTGTCATTTTATTCACCATTTTTAGCTTAATAAATCTCAAAATTTTAATCAAAATCGTTAGAGCCGTTTTTGAGAAATTTTGGTTTTTGGTGATTTTTTAGGGTTTTGGGGGGTAAAATACCCTTAAAAATCAAAAATTCAAAAAAAGGAAAAAAAACGCCTGGAATTATTGTGAGTTTGGACCTACATACCAAATTTCACCAAAATCGGACCATTGGGGCATTCTCTAGCTCTGTTTACATCCAGACACACACACACACGGACACACACACACACACACACACACACACACACAGACATCACTCCGAAAACCACTTTTTTGGACTCAGGGGGCACCAAAATGGATAAATCCACAAACAACTCAAATTCGAAAATTTTGACGAAAACAATACTTTCTCCATATGGTATAGGGGGAGAAAGTAAAAGTAATAATTTTGTAGTTTCATTTTAATGCTCTTGTTTATGACAAAAAATATTACAATTCATTATATTAGCCCCTAAACTGCTACTGAAGACTAAAATAGTATACAAATGACTTCCTTTGAGTAGCTCAAATTTTGTTGTTGGACATAATCACTATGGTACATGTTTTACCGTGAATATATGGCATTGTCAAGTGATATAAATAAGAACATAGCCTTCTATCCATCAAAGGATTGGTCAAGGATAAAAAAAGACAAAACACGGTAGAAACACAGTTAATTTTGTGTATTTTAATCCTTGACCAATCCTTTGATAGATGTTATGTTCTTGTATCACTAGACAATGCTGTATTCACAGTGAAACATGTAGTGATTATATCCAACAACAAAATTAAAGCTGGTCGATGTAAGGAATGTGTGTACTATTTAAAAACAAACATATATAAGTGACAACTATGTAAATAATTTTGTTAAATGTAAGATCGATATTAATATGTTGAGTAATGCGTCAGTCTTGAAAAAACTGAAACAGTCTTGAAAAAGTCTGGAATTAGTCTTGAATTTTTAAAGAGAAATAAACTAGACACCCTGTTTTAGCAAGAATTAAACAATGAAACCAGCATGGTTATGATGCTAGCAATGATCATCAAGAAGTAGGTTAAGCAATGAAACTGAGTAGGGCTGGTCCTATGTTCAATTTATGTAAAATAATCAGCGATATTTGATTTCTTGTTTGCAGCAAATTTCCGAGACCCCTCTGGTTCTACAATCACCCTGAAGAATTTTCACATAAATATTTCTGATGTCAACTCAAGACCTCCTCAACCAACCATGGCGAGAAAATTTCTCAATGAGTCGGTCAGCAGTCATGTAAATGAGAGGACTACTAATTTAGTCATTGGTGAGTCAGGGGCATTTAGACAGGTCCTACGAAAAGTAAAGGGCTTGCATACTTCTCCCCACAACCAGATCCATGTGACTAAATGTAGCCGATCTGCAGCTCAAGTTGTCAAAAGATAAAATTGTGAAAACGTCATCCTTCTTTTATTTTCCATCTCTTAAGGATTTTATCATAGGTTATTTGACGAGACTTATATACTGTTATATAGATGAAATAACAAACAAAATTATATCATTTCTGTAAAAGAAAACAAATCTGATTTTCCTATAAGATTAGTTAAGATTATGAATTTTTATAATCTTTTTTATCCAATTTAAGTTATTATATAGTTTTGTTTGCACTTTTCATCAGCAATTTTCAATATGAAATATATTTTAAAAAGTTTGATGAAATTTTAGAAGCTAAAATGTAGAATATAACTTGTCTTAAATTGAAAATAAAAAGTCTAACTGGCAGTTAATTTCAGAAATTTAGCTTGAAAACCATCGGAATTAAACTGAAGACAATACATCCTAGACAGTGATAGAAACATTGATACATCCATGTTAATTTTTTTGTTTTGAGATCCCCAAAGGTCAAAAACAAAGTTGGCACGGGGGAGGTATGGGGGATATAGGGAGCACAGGGAAGAACGGCGGGCGTTGGGACAGGGAATCATGAGGACCAACAGTTTTTCACAATACATTTTGGAATTATGCTTATATGTAACATGGAAAAACACTTGGTAAACTTGCCTAGTTTGGCATACTATTCACATTAAAGAACTTGCAATAAAAGTTCAACATTTTAAAGCGCCCTTTAGAAATAAATCAAAGGCAAGGGGGCGAAGCCCGAAACAATATAACCTTTTTAATTACGATTCGTCACTGCGGTATATCCTTAGCTTTAAAATGACCTCTATCTTAAAAACCGGTTCAGTAGGTCGAGAGAAAAAGGGACTTAACAGACGAAACCCTTATAGAAATAAGAAGATAGATAGGTGTAGTTTTTTGTGATTACTGATACTTACAATATTGGATTGGTTGGATGTCATTGATTTAGAACTAAATGTTACTTTACTATTGTATCAAAATCAATTGCGTGATTTCGTGCAACAAGGAGATTAGTTACTAATAAAAAAAATTAATTTATCCTATTTCAATATTTAAATAACAGTAAAATAATCACCTTGGAAATATTAATTCATTAAATATTTTATATTTTCTTCTGAGGGTTATTAATAATTATACTGGGTGTCCCGGAACTCTCTGGAACCCTTTTGTATATATGTTCCTTGCATTGAGACAAGAAAAAAACATCATGCAAATAGGGGTCTAAAATCAATTGTTAAGCCGCTAGCCGCCAGTTTTTTTTTTTTCACATAATACTTTTTACTAGAAATCGCCTCCTGATCGAAATTTAATCAAAATTTCAGTTGATCTGGACCCAAGATGTTTAAAAACATTTAAAAACTGAAACATTTTTTCTTCCTGTTTTTCTAGCAGTTGTTTTTACAACGGCTGTCTAATGATTCAATAAATTATCCTTCCTCCATAAGATTAACATTAGAACTTTGAAAGCCTGTGGGGCGTAACCCTGTAGGCGGATGGAAGTTATAATGTGATTCTGCTCATCTACAGGACTATACCTTTCTAACGGTATGCTCGGATTTCTCCTACGATGTACACGAGCTGAGAAAAAAGGAGGAAATGAAACATGCTTGCGTATTAATTAATATATAGATTTCTATAACGGATGGTTGATTTCAGTTCATATTTGAGATAAATCTTGATCATATTAATGTACATATTCAGGAAAAAAATAGTTTTTCCACTGTGTATTTTCAAAATGGCCACCATTTAAAATTTTGAAACTCAAATATCTCAAAATCGGTAAATTTCATAAAAATTTTACTGGTACAAAAAAGTCGCCAAATTAAATTATCTAACCAACGGTACCAAATTTGTAAGGATATGATAACAAATAACGGAGTTATTGCTATTTTTCTATCAAAATGGCCTTAATTTGCATTAATTATGAACCAAAATCAATGTTTTTTGGAGAAAAATTTAAATAACTCTGTTATTTGTTGTTAGATATTTATAAATTTGGTACCGTTGGTTAGATAATTTAATTTGGCAACTCTTTTGTGTCCAATAAAATTTTTATGAAATTTACCGATTTTGAGATAATTGAGTTTTAAAATTTAAAATGTCCACCATTTTAAAAATGTACAGTGGAAAAAATTAATTTTTTTCCTGAAAATGTACGTCCGTATGATAAAGATTCATACCAAATATAAACTGAATACAACATTCCGTTACGGAAATAAAAATTATTATGAAAAAAAATAAAAAATAAATAAACAAAATGGCGGCTAGTGGCTTAACAATGGATTTTAGACCCCTATTTGTACAATATTTTTTTTCTTGTCTCGATGCAAGAAAAAAATATACAAAAGGGTTCCAGAGAGTTCCGGGACACCCTGTATAATCACAAATTTCATTGTTGATGAAACATATATGTATTTTATTTCGGGACTTATGCAGGTCTGCTGTATCATTTACCAATTTTGCATGATGGGGTGTTTTCTCTTTTAGCATGTAACTTCACTATGCACACCTATAAGTTCTTTTTGGGTCAATTTAACCTTGGTTGGATTACATTTATAATTTATAAAAAAATAAACAAAGAATAAAAAAGTATATTAATGTCTTTTTAAATTTATATATTAAAATTTATTGTAATTTGTTATTTTTTAGCACCTTTTATTAAGTTATTTTTATTATTTTCAACATACAAAGTTTTAATTTTGTCAGAATATTATTGCTTTTGCTTATTCTCACAAAGGCGTGTATGTTAACTACATTTTTTCCAAGCAGGACCAATAAGACGCCTCTTAAGTATCATTGACAGTTACAATTTACCGAATGTATTCACCATATATATATATTCTCTATATATATTCCGCACCATATATATTCTCTTCATAGCAAATAATATAATTTAATCTTTAGAAATAAAATGGTTAAAATGTTTTCATTTAATAATTTAATAATAATAATTCTCCACAAGTATTATATATATTACAAAGAAAACTTAAACTATATTGAAAACAAAATAAAAACTTTCAGAAAAATAATTCATACTCAAGAGAAGAGCTAGTATTCTGTGTTTGAGCGGGAGTAGTCTCAGTTGAAAAAAAGTGATTACAAATAAAATAAAAATTTACTATCAAATTGTTATTTAAAATTGACACTATTATTTGAAACATTATATATATAACATAAAAATACATCTTAAAAGTAATATTTAGAAAGAAAAAGTTAACATTATTGTTTTATCTTTTGTTTTCAGGTAATTTAAGTCTCGATGTACCTGTATCGGTGCCATGGTTTGAAGCTTGGCGGGACACATTTCTTCAAGTGCAATTCCCCTCGGATCATGAGTTTACCAAGTATTACCTGGCGTGTATCCTTTAAAAATGACTTTACACAACATTTTATTGATAATGGGTTTGGGAGGCCCTGAGTCACCAAGCTTTAATGTAATTGAATGATGAGTTCTTTAGATGGTTGTTTTTCAAAGCTACGTGTAGCTTGAGGGCAACAAACAAATTTTCACTTAAACTATGTGAGTATACAGGGTAACACACGGGAGACGGACGGTTTTAATGAACTAATACTCATCCAATTTTAAAACTAATGGAGGATTATTTATACAAAATCAAAGCTCATTACCTGCCATTACAGTTACGAGGACGATTCAGAAAGTAAGCAACGTTTTGGAATATGAAAAAATTAAGTACAAGATAAAAACTTTATTGTATACAGTTTTGAAGAGCAACTAAAATACTACTTTTCTACATAGTCCCACATGAGAGTAAGGCATTTGTCGTACCGTTGAACAAGCTTGGCGATTTCCTCTTCGTAGAAATCTGCCGCCATGAACAGGCTACTCAAAATCCATAACAACCTGTTCAAAATTTCAACCTGTTCAAAATCCATAACAATTTCAAACAGCAAAGTCCGTGAAACTTGATTGAAAGATAATGAAAGCTCTGTTATGGTGAAGCGGAGGTTTTCACGGATCTTCTCGTCAACTTTAGTGACCAGATTGTCAGTCACAATTCTCGGGCGTCCACTCTTCTGCTCATCATGAACAGAAGGTTCAGGATTTCTAAACTGAATACACCATTTACGCACAAAACTTTCATTGATGACATTTTTCCCATACACCTCGCACACTTGTCGATAAATCTCTCTCGGTTTTAAGTTTTATGCCAAGAAAAGCCGTATTACCGATAGCACTTCGCAATTGGTGGGATTTTGTATAGCAACCATTTTGGAATTATATATAAAGAAAACGGGCAGTGCATCGATGCTCCTAGTGTCACTGCTGGATAGCCACTGAGGCCCTGAGCGTTCTCATACTCTAATATAGGCGAAACGCGCGCGCACAGCGGCGTGAGACGAAAACGTTCCATACTTTCTGAATAGCCCTCGTATTTGTGTAAAATAATGTCTTCAATGTGATAGCCTATTCATCATTTCAAATACAGGACTCACCTCTTCCAACACCTCATTAACATGGACTAATGTCTTCGTGAGGATAATAACAATTTTTAGTATGTTTATTTATTTTTAAATCAAACCTTGTTATTTTCCATTTTAGTTAACAATGTTTATCACCTGAAAAAATCATAAAATAATATTGTCAAGGTGATGTCCATAATGTTGACTGCATGACTCAAATGCAACACCTCCATTACAAGAATTGACATCTCTTCAGGGATGACAATAATTTCTTGAATTGAACATTCATCAAGTCTTCCAAACTTTGAGGTTTATGATTATAGACACAGCTATGGTATCTTCACAGAAAAAAAACCACACAATGAAAAGACTGGGAGAATTGGGAGGGCATGAAAGAACATTGCCAAAAGAGCCCAGGAAACATGAACAAGTTTTTGTTATCTAAATCTAAATTAAAGGGGTGGTTAAAAGCTAAGTTTTTGAGCTTACAGACCATGAAATTCCTGTATGTCACCCTGTATTCTGGCTTAACAATTAAAGTAGAATCTAAAAGATTTAATTACGTGGACTATCAGTTAAGTGATCTGTTTTAGATGGATAAATTACCATTGGTTTCAAACCTCTGGTGGGTTAATTTTCAACTTAAAACACCAAGCAATATCTCTGAACTTAAAAAAGAACCAACAGAGTTTTAAAACTAATAGATTAACCATCTAAAATAGTATTTCTTGGCTGACAATTCATAATGTAAACCTTTTAGATTAACTTTATGTGATCCATAGACTAATCCTGTATTAAATAAAAAATTGACTCAAAATTAAATAAAAGTTCAAGAAAAACCACATCCATATAAAACACATTTAAAATATTGCTCAGTTTCATAATTCAGTTTCAGTATTATTACATTAAAAAAAATCTTCAACCTAACTTTGAGTGATTAGCACTCCTAATCACTAACATATATCTTAATATGTTAAGATATCTTAATATCATATAACATGTTAAATGATATTATCTTAATATCATATAACATGTGTCTTTTTTATAGTTCAACGTATGGTAGTAGTTTTCATCACTAGGAGCAAAAGTGAGTCTTTTTGGTGTGCAATCTTGTTTTAAAAACGAGGCGCAGCCGAGTTTTTAAAAACGATTAAGCATCAAAAAGACACTTTTGCTCCGATTTTTGTTACGTTTTTTATCATATTGCAAAATTATACTCTTGATCGTTAAAAATATTTAAGTTGTGTTTTTGAGGTTATATTTACAAAATTAGTAATATGCAGTGTTTACATTTCTGTTATTTACAAACAATACTCTTTATAACGTTTGTATCTCAAAATTCTGCTCATCAACATTAATAAATGAATAATAATATACTTAGAAAACAGCTGACTTTTCAGTACTAGGACCTAAAAAATTCTCCACCTGATTTTTCTGTCCTAGGACAATAAAGAAACGCTTTTGGTACAATTGAGAGAACAAAAAACTGGCTGATTTCGGGCAGAATGATAAAATGATATTTGAAGTTATATTTAGTTTTTTGGTGGTGGGTGAGAGTGTATTATGAAAATCCTTTTAGATTGTGATGGTCTATGAGGAATTACACTCCGCAAGACTGATACTTCATACGTTCTCAGCTCCGTAGTTTAAATATGAACAAAACCTCTGTTTTAACAAGAAATTCGTAATAGGAGGATTAAAAAAATTTTATTCGGGAGTTTTAATTGTGTTGTAAAAAATTAAGATATTTACTGCTTGAAAATGGTTGGAATTGCTTTCAAAATATCATATTGAACAAATTGTTAACAAATTGTTAAAACACGAGTATTTATTCGTTGAAGTAATTACTCGTACTGGTTTTACCTTTTTTTTTTTTTTTGACTTGACAGTCGTTCAATATAACCTCATCTCAAGTGACACCACATTGTTTGTTGTCCGTAATGTCTGTCACTGCACCGCGAAGTGTGTTGTTTTCCTGAGCGAGCGCAGGCATGCTGGTGGTGTCGTCGCAGGAACCGGCTCCACTCGACACGCTCACCCACATGACCGCGCAGCTGCAGCAGATGCAGTCGGTTTCGCCCGCCAAGCTGCCCAAGTGGTTCCACACCAGCGGAGGGGTGCTGCGCTACCACGTACTACTCCACGATAACGTCGACGGCAACACACCTCTGTCAGTAACCATACGTTCTCAGCTGAACATTTTAGTCCATTGAGATGTGCGGTCGAATTGTGGATTTAAATTCCCTTTTTTTATCCTATATCAGCGTGCCAAGAGTCCAACCAATCACAATCACTGAGCACTATTATAGCTCTGTTTAAGACTTCTTGTCATTTTATGCCGTTATTTTTATATCTAAACAAATATGCTTATGATGGAATGTTAGCCTCCGGATTACCAATGAATACAATTAATGGTGTAAATACCTGATTAATGGTAATCCTTTTTTGTTGCGACAGCAACTAGTTTCGACTCATGTCATCGGAGTCATCATCGGGCTTGAACAAAGATGTGAATAAATCCGATGACATGAGTCGAAACTAGTTGCTGTCGCAACAAAAAAGGATTACCATTAATCAGGTATTTACACCATTAATTAAATATGCTTACCTATATATTTGAGATCTTGTGCTTGTAATGGCAATCAGTTGAAGTAACACAATCACCAACACTATTATCTATATATTAATAGGCAAGCATGTTTCTTTTCCTCCTTTTTTCTCAGCTTGTGTGACTCGCAGGGGAAATCCGCGCACAGCGTTAGAAAGCTATAGTGCTAGATGAGCAGAATCACATTATAATTCGCATCCGCCCCCAGGGCTACGCCCTACAGGCTTTCAAAATTTCAATGTTAATCTTATGGAAGAAGGATAATTGATTGAATCATGAGACGACTGTTGTAATAACAAAATGCAAGCAAATCAGGAAGAACAGATGTTTCAGTTATAAAACATTTTAAAACTAATAGTCTCAAGATCAACTTCATTTTTGGTCGAATTTCGTCCAGTCGGCAATCTCTAGTCTACTTTAAACATCAAGGATAAAATTAAAATAACATCTGTTAAAAAAAGAAGAAATCTAGGACGATTGGGAGGTATCTTTAAAATACCAAAAGTGGAAATTAAATTCTGCCTTTCGATTACACATTGATTATTGAAGGGGTATAGTTTTAATGTATAGTTTGGTTGTTTCCTTCTTATTTTATGTTTCTCTTTTATTGATAACAAATTGGTTTTTATCCTGTGTCAGAATGTTTAGATACAGAACAGTCCGTTCTTATCTCTGATCTGATTACTAACCTGTTGTTAGGTAGCATGATCAATTTATCCCCCTATGAAAATGGCAACTAGTTAAAATTAAACTTAACACCAAAAAGTCATAGCCTACACTTTGCGGGATCGGAAATAAAAAACTACTGTTCTTCAGGGTTTATCCATTTTACTTAATTTTTTACATGCGGGCTTAACGTATACTTTTTCATTTGCTCTCCTGACTGCAAGGACTCCGGGACAATCCTTACGTGTATCTAGTTTTTTGTGTTTATTTAATGTAAACCCTTACATGAGCCCCGAAGAAGAATATAAGGTAGTGAATCCCATATAGTTTTGTATAAACTGAAGAATCTCAACCCAAAAAATTGTTTCCTGTCGATACTCGACGGGCACTCAGCTCCAGCCATGTTGAGTGGAGCACTAGGCAGATGGTGTGAAACATGTATAAATTTTTTTTTAAATTGCTACTTCCTTCCAATTAATCAGCTTCTTTACATATCGTAATTAATTAACTTTAAACAATGCAACAACCTAAACTTATTTATTTTTTAATTCCCCAAATATAAAATTGAGTAAACAGTAATAACACTGAGTAGAGTTGAGAATGGAGTAATAACATTGAATAAATTAAATAGTATAACACTATTATTTTTTTTCTTTCCATTAAAAGATTAATACATTATAATTATACACATTTTTAGGTACTGGTCATAATAAACCAAACTTCACTTGAACGTTTGATCTTCTATTGTATTTATTGTGTGTTTACAATCAGCTGATTGAAAGGTTATTCATTACAAAGTAAATTCATTACAAGGGTATGGACTTTTTGATTTTTGTAATATAAGGAAGTAATATAATGTTATACCAAATAAATCCTGTTAATATATAAAAGTTAGGTTTTATTTATTGAAAACTCTTTGTAAATCGGCCCTTGGAAGTCTCAGACGAACTTTCCAAAGGATTGAATGATTTTCCCCCATGTTAAATCTCAATAAGAAAAGTTTATTCTCCATTTTTGACCAATTTACTATGAATATTTTTAAATACAACTAAAACCTCCTAATATAGGACCAAAAACGTTTGTTTTGGTACAGCTCTTGTGTAAATCGGCCCAGCACAAGTCTCAGACCAACTTTCCAAAAGTGTTTATTACCTTACTGTTTTAAATATATAGATCACGTCATTTAAAAATACAATGAGCCAGAAATGACCCTGTTGGCTTGGCTGTCTACCTTGTCAGTTGTGTTTGACAAAATTAAAGATTCCTTTTACTAAGTTAAGTACTAACTATTGAATTCAATTAGTTTATTTGCAAAATGCTATATAACCGGGAAATTCCCAATTATAATGTAGCATTAAAAAAAATCAATAAGTCTAATTAGGGAACTCAACATTCCAGTTCTTCATCTTCATGCACAACCATTGACTAACATAAATAAATAAATAAATTAGTAACTTAGCAGTCAACAAGTACATGCATTGTAAAATTTTACCTTTAAGGTGATCTTGCCTTTTGGGCCTACATTCGAAACTTCAAAATTATCTTCATTCATTTATGTAATGTACACTGAATAGAGTCGCAATATTACAATGTGATAACATCATTGTTCACAGGTTGTGAAATGTACAGTATTATGGATAAATTTCTGATTTTATTAAAAGCAACTCTCAGTATATTTGGAATAGTAAAATTTAAATAATTTGTATTATTAATTTATAAATAATATTTTAAATAATGTAATTAAAAAGGCACTCCTTATATTTAAAATCTTCTCTCTGTAGTTCTTTGCTATTGTAAGTCTGTTAGCAAACACTATTTTAGCCTTTCGCAAAAAAACCCCTTTTATGATTGTTATATTAAATCAGTAGTAGAAATGCAATTGTAAATGAAGTCGGAAAAGTTTCTTGGCAAAAATAATTTCAAATTAGAAACTAATATTGCAAAGCAAACGCCTTAATTAATTCAAATCAATTAATTTTATTTCAGAGCTGAAAGCCTTTATGAAACCATGAAGACAACGTATGGAGTGACAAATGTTTTCTACCTAAATATCAACTCGCAGGCGTCCCCCTCCACGGATACTCATCTGCCAGATCCTTGGAGCCAGTTCCTCAGCAGCCATGTCAATTCACAGGTAACTTATATGTTGCTGTGCCCTCAGCCTGGCTTTGGCTTACAAGTGTCTTGTCTTAGCAAGGCCCTTTATGTTGCTCTATTGAATATTTTCAGAGGTGCGTGAGGACCTAAAAAAGTTTTTAAGTGTTTGTTTTTAATTTTTTTCAACAGAAAAGTGTTTTGTTAATTTCAAACCACTATTTTTACACCTTCAGTGACCCTGCTTTTGATACGTATTTAAGTACTTTTTGTATTCCGAAGTACCGGTACGGAAATATTTTTTTACTCCTGGTGTAACAAAGTGAATGACGTAATTTCACAGATCTCAAGATAACTTTGTGTAGTGTGCGGTATGAAACTAAGTAGAGTACACACTGAAATAAAAAGGTTTTTTTTAATGTTATATTTATTTGTTTTATTATTTTATTAATGTTTTTAATCTTTGCCTATATAGTCAACTTAAAATAAAAAGTTCTTAGAGTTTTGCATTTTGTTTCATATTTTGCAAATTTAGGTTTGTAGTTAACTCGACTTTTTAGATAAAAAAATAAAATTTCAATTTTATGACCATTCACTAAAATTTAGACCATGTAGGTGATGATGAATTAATGTAAAAAAGTTCCAAAACTCCACCCCAAAAAACTTCAAGAGCATCTTGTCTAACTTGTGTATGTGTGTCGCAAATCATATGGTTATGTTCTGCCAACAGTTTTTTTGTCCTAATTTACTATCAAAGTGTGATTATTAACTTTGTGTTTTACTTTATGGACCTCAGCACTCTCTACTAATAATCTGATTCCACATTTCAGTTGAGCACAAATAATATCGCAGATAATCTACTTTAGAAGCATGTTTGTATGCTTTAACTTACAGCATTTTGCACTGATATTATTTTCTTTAATGCCATTTTTTATCTTATACCTCCCTTAATATTTTTGGCTTATTATGTCAAGAAATATTTTCCTTTCAATATGATTTCTGCTGATTTTTGTGACAGGATTATACACACTAACTTACGTACATACATTTATATTTATACATCTGTATTATTGTTTCCTCTGCATTTTGTATACCTCGGAAGATCCGCGACAATTGTTTTGTACAACTTACAATAATTCTGAACTACAATATTGTATACTAATAAAAAATATAGGCAAAATAACTTAGGCTGTCCCTGAATATTACTGAATTCATGATGTTAGAGACCTACATAATTTTAAACCCCTAGTTTCAAAAAATAGCTTAAATATATGAAAAAACCATTAAACTAATAATTTGTTGGAGAAATTATATTATAGTTGATCACAAATTAAGGAAAAACTATTTTTAATATAGTAAATCGTACATACATTTATCTTATAGGTTGAAAAGAACTTAAAAAGTACTGTGTACAGCGCAGACGTAACTTAACTAACAATTTTGTGGGGGGGGGGGGGGGGGGAGGGAGGTCACCCGAATCAAATCAGTACAAGATATTATCAGTTCCAAAGTTTTTATATTTTGCTATGGAACTTTTCAAAAACACAGTGGACAGTAGAGCAAACCCGGACTGATGTTGACGGAATTGTGTCCGTTCATTTCACAAACATTTCCAATATTTATGGAAATTACTGATTATTAGGAGAGGAATAACCATAGGAAAAATTAAGAATAGTTTATGTTATTTGGGTAAAGAAACATTTATTTATGGTGTAATGTAAATAATATACAAAAAACTAAAATACTCAACCTCATCTTTTAAAATGTAAATAATACAAAAAAGTAAACACCTCAACCTCATCTGTTAAAACAAACGTAAAGAAAACCCAAACCACTATACCGTGCTCCGACCGATGACATGTCACTAGTGCCTTGAAATCTAGTCTATTTTACTGCTCTGGCAGGCTTTCTGGGTATCCAAGTCTGGGGTTGCGTTACTCAGCTATATTGTTTAACTTTGTTAGGGTTTCATGTACCAGAAAATAGCAATTAATTAAATGAATAAATTTTTATTTATTTAGTAGGCCTTCAGGCCTTACCCATACAAGATTGCTATACTGTATCTGGTAGAGTACTGTTCTTGATGTACCACATGGAATATGTCTAACGGAAACATGTAATGTCAGTCTTTTATCAAGTATTGAAGGGAAATGTGGCTGTAGTGGTTTCATTGTGAAGTAACAAATCCTACATTCCGAAATAACATTAAATAAATCCTACAATTTTTGACACTTATTTTATGACTTGATGGTTTTATTTTTCATTACTATCAGAACATATTTTGTAGGTTTTTTTTCAAGAGCTACGCACACTTGAACACTACTTACAAACGCTATAAAGTAGTTATCGGCAATTAATTGTCATACCAAATTATTCCAATAGTAAGTTTTGTTTGGATTTAATTCCATTCGAACATGGTCTGTTGATGTTTGTACAACTTTTCTTAGTAATTTGAGCAATGCTGAGCGTCTCTTTTCCGGTTGGTGTCAGTTGTGGCGTGAGTGTGCCGTCTGTTTTGTCTGAGAGTGAGTGTTTACTGTGTGATGTTGAAGGATATTAACGAGGCTGACTTGGAAAACACCCGCAATCACTTAGAAGGGCTAAACATAGTGGAGACAGCACAGGAGGCGGGGGAAACTTCCCCCTCCACCCCTGTAATCATGCACCCTCTAAGTCCTATCTCCGAACCACAACACAACAGTGTGTACGACAAGGTCAGTGACATTTGAATACACTGCAATTCCCACATAACACATTTTTTTACTTTTATACTTTTTTATGTTTTCAAGATTAACTCCACTTGTGCAGCACGTAATATTTACTTTGTTCGAGTCTTTTCAGGATAAAAAATCAGAAGGGGTGATAATTAAAATTTTTTAATTATCAAAGAGTGACTATTTTGCTGTGGTCAAGATAGAAACACAACTGAAAGGCTTAATTTTAGAATTAAAGTGCTGCAGACTACTTTGTGTTCTCATTTGTATGATTATGAAGTTTGTGACCTTCCACATAGCAGACAGGTTGCAGTTTGATTCCAAACTAATATAATGTAATCATTGGTTAACAATGCACTGAAACGCGATCACAGTAACCTAGACTAAGTTTACTAAACCACAACAAATCACCACTCAGCTTCAGAAATCATTTCTCCTCTAAGGGGGAAGCATATTGAGAAGAAAAATTGTATATATTAGATGATGCATTGTGTCCTGAGTCCAACTATTGATCCTGAAATATTTGAAACCAAATAAGTTTAAAGCAATGAGATTAGGATTCCTAGATTTTCAACGACAATTTCAAATTCATCAACATTTTTTAAATAATGGAAAAGCTTGAAATTTTAAAAAAGTATTTTTTTTGCACATTTTAAAGCTTTTAACATTGCTTTTTATCTTGCTACTTGATAAATGGTTGCATTGTTGTTGAATTGCTCTTTACTAGGAATGCTCTAATTCTTGAGAAAAAATAGTTAGTGTTTACCAAGCTATTTGTCATCAATAGCTGTGAAGCTTTTGCTTTTTGCATTGCTATAAGTGTATATTTTAATTTAATACTTACTGTAGGCTTCTAATTTTATAAATAGCTTCTTGCACCTAAGATGAAAATTCTTTTCTTGTCACTACTTTTAAATAAGTCTTGCGTGGTGTTTATTTTTGTGCTTCCCTGATATTAAATTTATTTAAAGTATTAAATATTTAGTAAAAAAAAGTAATATATTATGCTACTTGGCTAAAATATTTCTTTTCTTGAAGTTAAAAAAAAAATCTGATGAACTTTGTAGTGCTGAGTATTTATAAAAAACTCTATTTGTTAATGTCATTTTTTCACTTCATACTCAAATGAGGTTAACTTACATGATCCCAATTATTAGTGGATATGATCAAGGAAAAGAAAAAAATAGCGTTAGTATCAATAACCTTAGACCTTGGTTTAAAATGTAACTGGACGTTACACTGGTAGTTCATCAATGTTGTGGATGGTTGCAGACCGCAGTGGATGGGGTGACCAATAGCTGGCCTGCTCCCGGCAGCGTCGTCCACGGCGGCTGTCTCACAGCTGATGATCTGGACCGGTTACGAGAGCTCATCAACTGTTTCTGCATCAGTTGCCTCATACCTCACGTGGAGAGCCAAGTATCACTGCTGACTGATGTGGTAATTATTTTTATGTTGCAGAAAATTTCCCTCTAAGGAATACGCTCTTACGGTTGTAGTCACTGTAAGACCTAAGCCTGGGACCATGGTACTTTTTTATTTTGAGGCCCCTAGAAACCAAAAACACCGTCTGTTCAAATTCATATATTTATATATATCTATGTGTCCGTTTTACACAATAACTTTTGAAATAAATCTCCAAATTTTATGAAATTTGTTATGGAGATATAGGGCAGCGTTCTTCAGGTTAAAATCGAAAAACCAGGGTGATTGAACCTTGGAAACGGGGTTATATGGGGGTCCAAAAATGTAACAAATGAGTTTGTAGGATATTTTTTACCAAAATTTTAAAATTTTTAAATAATTTCAACTAAATTTTCTTAAAAAACCTTTAAAAAAATAGTATTTTGAATTTGTAACCTACTTTTACTAGTTAGAGAGAAATTCCAAAAAAAAAACTTGTTTTTAATGTTATTCTTATGTTGAAATATGACCGTCTTATGACTGGGACGGTGGCGACGTCCTGTAATCCAGCTACTTGGAGGTCACGAATTGTGGATAGTTATGAGCGACGGCTTGTGGATGCGATATTCCCTGGTGGGGATTAACGTCCGCACTAGTGAATACTAGTTCATCCATAAGTACCATCCTCATAATTAGACCAATTCGTATATGGGAGGTTGAAATTGTGGTTCGGATCCAACGTTAAACTGTAGGTCCCTAGATACCATTGGCTGTTGGGCTATGAATTAACAGTCCTGTCTAAGGAGAATGTCGGCCTTAGTCAGTAACAAGACTACAAGATCGCGCCACAATCATCCTACACTCATCCCTCATTCATACTTGGCTTTAAACTACCTATTGAGTTAGGTCGCCATTTCAATAAAGGTATTAAAGGTATTAAAGGAAAATACAAACCCCTCTACCTCACTTATTCATTGTTATATCTTGATAAAACTTTGTGTGTACCTTCATGTGGCAGGGATTAATTTATATTTGCTAACAACGCCGTATGGCGGCAACTCTACATACTTATTCCCCATGGGATTTTTATGGAAAATATTAAAAACTAAAAGATCTTCATAAAATTTTGTCTGTACCTTTACTAGGTGTGAATTAACCAATATTTGCTCATAAAACCCCTAAATGCACCAGAAAATCTATTTACAGAACCCCGTATAATATTTATAGTTAAAATGACAGGATTGACAAATTTTAATGGAAATTCACTTAGTATGCAGGTCTGCTGCGACAGGGTTGTTTGTTATACATTAGACTCCCTGTAATCCAGCACATCGTCAAACCAGCTCTTTAGTAGTCTGACACTTTACAGACTACGCTAACTACATATCCAACATTTCTTAACAGTTTTTTTTATATTAAACAGAATTATGCTATTGAACACGTTTCGATCTCTATTGTAATTGCTTTTTTACTGTTTGATCTTTATTTATAGACTATATTTCAATATTTGATAGGTGTTTGAGAGATATTTCACTGTTTTTACAACTATAAAGCATGAGTAAAACCCACTCCTAAGTGTTATATTTCCGTCCATTAGCCTGTAATTTTCAGTAAACCGGCACCACCCACATTTGATGCAAGTCTACTGTATTTTACAATTAGACACAATTTGTAGGGTGAATAGGAAACAAGAATTCAAGGGCTTTTACTCTTAGCCTACTCTGAATTTGCTTTCGTAACCAAGGGACTCTCAAATATCCAGTTTAGTCATATCTTGACTTTGGTTAGTTTTTCCTCAGTCAATTCGTCAAAATCGACCGTCTTTGTTATAATTTACAATGTAGTTTTAAGTAATTCTACTCTGAAATAACAATCGTTGTAAATGTTAACAAACTGCTGTAAATATCAACCTGTAAATAGTCATGTACTATTTTTAACCGTAGTCTTTATATCTTAATAAAATTGTATACTCTGTGCACAGTTTGAAAGCAATCAGTTAAGCAAATTTATATAATAATAGGCAAACATGATTCTGTTTGTCCTTTTTTCAGCTTGTGTGCATCATAGGATAAATCCGCGCGTACCGTTAGAAAGGTAGTAAATAACCTGTAGACGATCAGAATCGCATTTTAATTCACATCTGCCCACAGGGATACACCCTACAAGCATTCAAAGTTTAACACGTTGGTTACCGAACGTCACACATATGTGACGTAATGTTAAAAGAAAACCTTAAATATAGACCAGCGTCACATATATGTGTCGCTCAAGGTGTTTCCAGTGTACTGACGACACATATATGGGACGCTCAGGTCAAATACAGTGTACCGACGACACATATATGGGACGCAGTTACGGTTCAGTTAAATGACTCGCCACGACTATTTGGTCCTCTGAATCGATATAAAACCTGTTAATCGGTCTATAGGAATGTGTGACACACATGTGTGTCGCTTGGTCTCTGGGTATGACCTCAATTTTTTTTTTTACAGATTTTCAAAGTTGACCATCTTGTCTGCTCACATGTTGCCATTAGTGTTTGTTTACTACACATTCCAGATGGCAGTTTTTATTGTGTGACACATTGTCCTGCATATATTATTAATTTTTGGTGTAGTAAAACTATTTTTCATTTATTTCCCAGTCATCCAACTCATGACACATATTTGGGACAGTCGGTCTATAACAAACAAACATAATACAAAATATTACTATAGACCAACGTCACACATATGTGACGCAATATAAAATGCTAAAATAGCACTAAAATAATTTTTTTTTTCAAATTCTATGAGCAAATATATATATATATATATATATATATTATATATAAAATTATATAAAAATAGCGAAACAAAATTTTCGGTCTCTGGATTAGTATTTGTCACAATGACTCGGTCTGTGGTGAGAGTATCGAGTACTAGGATCGGTTTGCTGGGAACTCCCGGCGACCCGAATTTCCGATTGTTGGTAGCCAACGTGTTAAATGTTAATCTTATGGAAGAGGGGTAATTGATAGAATCATAAGACAGCTATTAGCTTTATAATAAAAATTGCTAGCAAAACAGGAAAATCAGATTTTTAAGGTATAAAATATTTTTTAACTAATTGGGTCCAGATCTACCAAATTTTTGGTTGAATTTCGATCAGGCGGAGTTGGACATCTCTAGTTAAATTTCATTATGATGATACAAAAGGCCTCAACCACACTCTAACCCATATTACAAATCAAGTGGATTTTTGAAAGTTATGATATGAGTAGTGCATTGTTGTTTTCATATATTTTATTGGAATACATTTAGATTTACCAAAAAAAAAAAAAAAAAAAAAAAAAAAAAAAAAAAAAAAAAATTTACAGGCAATCATGGAGGTAAGGGATGTAGTGTCTAGCATGGATCTCTTTACTATTCTTTCATAACTGTTGGATTGGCCTTGTATTTATTATGTTACTTTGTCAGATTTCCAACAAGAAAGGGATGAGCAGATCATTTCTGAGTGCCACAAAACGCTGGTTTGGAAGTAAACCTGGAATGCCGAATACACCTACCACTAATGTTACGTGAGTAATAACTTTAATATTACTAATATTTTACTTACTCAAAATTATTAATATTTTGCTTAGCCCCAACAATGAGCAATTACTTAGCATCCTGTTTGCTTCCGTAAGAATTAGGTTTGCCCTCTGTAAGATTACTTCAGTTAATTAACCAACAAATTTACTGGCAGTAAGCCTTAGAAAATCTTTTGAGGTTTGTAACTTTGTTCCTGATTTGTTTTTTCCTCCTATAATAATATAAAATAGGGGGGCCTGTGCGCTGCATTTATCGGAGTACCGGGGGATCAAACACTGCTTGGTGGTAATTTGCTTTGTTAACCCTTTCCGCTTGTATGTCGGTGCAGCCCCACCCTCCTCATTTTGCTACGTCGTCGCATGTCGGGCCTGACCTGCAAAAAACATATTGGCATTTGGAGGGAAAATATGGTTATTTTTCATATTTCAAAGCCGCAGTGGCACACACACACACAAACACACATACGCGCATATAAGTCGCAACGAGATCCATGTAAAAATCCAGCGGTATGAGATCCACTAGAGGGAGTGGTTTTTTTAAATAAAATAAGTAACACTTTTCTTCCCTGTAGTTAGTACAATGCACCAGTCTCGTCAGATTTGGGATAGCTTCAAATTTAACCATACGTTTTTTGCGGTCAAAGTGAAATCCGGTATGTAAGGTCACAGTGAGATCCATTTTGACCTTGGCTATACACACTTTAACTACCACGGTCACACTGAGATCCGTCTGCAACTTCCCGATTATTGTTCGACCGCCTCGCTGGTGTTTACACACACTCTATCTAGTTACGGTCGAAGTGAGATCCTTTACGGTTTGCATGCGTAATTTAATATACTGTAAGAACAAATTGATACATTATGGTATTTTAGCGTTGCAGATTAATAGTCTAGTGATTACGAGGCTCTGTTAAGAAATGTAAGCCATATGGTTTGGTGTGCCATATTGTTAAACGTTTAATCTATATTTATAAAGTCAAAGCCGTAGCCAGAAAAAAATTTGGGGGGGGGGGTTGAGCTCCGCAGTTACAGAAAGTAACTTCCAAGCTTTCATTTTAACACAAAGGCTTAATATACTAAAAATACATATAAAAAACTGTGTATTTTTTTTCCTTAATGCTGCATTGTAATTGGGCTTTGGCCTGTTATGTAAGCATTGTAAAATAAATAAATAAATAAATAAATAAATAAATATAATGTTAGTATGTTAAAGTAATTTAGAAGTTTTATATATTTATAGTACGTACATAATTACAAAAAATAAAATTAATTTATTATATAAGATTGCACAGAAAACAAGCAATAATCATTGAATGTAGGCGTACTAAATTCTTCTTTATTCTTTTTACTTCAAACTTGCATGCTAACTCAAAATGCCTCTGCTAACGAGACGAGATATAACAATAACTTAACTAAAACGTATTAATGTTCAACAGAATAAATATTACAGTATTGTTATATCACTTGCTATAAACATATTTTCACTCAATCATTATAGTGTATAATAATCATTTGGTTCATAAAAAATGAAAAACTAAATAAAGTATCTTTTGTCGGAGTTTCTGTCTTTCCCTATGAATGGACATAAGTGCTAAGCCGCTCATCACTTGCCTGACGGCTTTTATTTATAATAAGAAATATTCAGTGGTCTTGCCCAAGGAGGTTATATTCTAATACTGGAGACAGCACACAATGCTAAGTGCCAGCTGAATGCTCTGGAATACCAAATTGAACTACTTGCCGAAATGAAGGAGTCAGCGTAGGGAGTCAAACAAATTGTGAATCAAGTCTTTTATTAAACTTTATCAGTCTCAAATTTACTTGAACAGTACATCTAATATCAGAGCAGCTTGAGTTGGTTCCACAGAAAAACTGAACAAAGAATTTGAGTTCACCTTTTACTGCAGAGTTGTCAATTAATTAATTGTCAGATTTCATAGAAGTTGCAACAAATATTATTAATAAAGCAATAAAAATTAGGCCTAACTCTAAAATGACTTCATCTTTTGATGCACTGCAATGAAATAATGGTTTATAACCTAAACAAAACATCACATTCCTGACAAATCAAATCACATTCCTTTATTGCGTGAGTGAGATAATCAGCGAGCACATAAACATAATGTTATGTTATGTTGTGTTCTCGCTATAGATAACGATCTAAATATTTAATTGATGTAGATCTACTCATTCATAGTTCCAAAAGAAATTTAAAACCGATTACCGTTAAACAAAACAGCATTTCAGAGTTACCAACCCAACAAGATATACCGGCAAGCTTTTTCGCCATCAACAACAAAACGGTGATCTCTCCAGTAAGAATATCAAGATGACTGTAGTGCCAGGTGAGCTACATCTCATAAGAGCAGTGGTGTCAGTTTCTGCAAAATCCGTGGATGTCGCCACAGAGTGTTGATTAAAAAAGTGTTTAAAAAAACCAACATTTTACTCTTTGTTACTGCAAGTGTTGCCAACGCTGCAGGAAACAACAAACGTTCTCGTTTGCGTTGGAGATTTTTGTCTCAACTAACTTATTACTAAAATAACTAATTTCAAAGCAAACTAGGGCAGAATTTGTGGTTTTAGTTTTACCTTGAGTGATAATTTTTAATTTGGTCATTATCTAATGGTTTCTTATTAACTAATAATCCAAATGTAAAATGGAATAATATAGTGTCGTTACGATAAATATCGTACCTGTGGCAAGACTGCTTCATTCTCTTTTTCAATCAGCTGTGGTAATTAATGGTAAATATTATAACGTAACTTGACTTCCGTTTTAGTGTTGAAGCTTCATATCCGGAACACAAAAAATAGCTATTCAGCTGACCTTAGGAAAAAAATATGCTTTTTCCTCTACAGACATTGTAAGAATATAACCTCCTCAGTCCTACCTAGTCAAATATAAAGGTTAGGGCGAGAGCTGTCGATGCTGGAGTAGGCATAATTAAAACAGATTTTCACTGTTTTTGTTTTGTCTTACCAACCTTACTGAGCATTTACGTCGTTGTATAAGTCAATTTAACGGACTACACAAAGCTTTATGAGACTAACTGTCACTATGAAAACTGTAAACTGCACAGTACACACCCACACTCACACACGATTGGCGCGAATAAGTTCTGATGAGTGGATTGACAGGCAAATGTTATGTATTATTCCTGCTCATTTGTTGCCGTTCACACTCTCCCGCGACCCCTATCCCCCCGCGACTTAAACTCCCCCATAAATGCAAAACTCCCTTCAAAACGGATATCATCACACACAACCCCAATGTCACTGAGGCTTAGGAAATTCCACTCAGGGCCTAATAGAAGTAAATCTGGAAAAAATAGAACAAACCATTTCAGCATCTCCCTGCAAGTCGCAAAGAGTAAAGCTAATTTAGTTAATCTGCCACCATGTCACGACAACAATATTACAGAAAGAAATCAGGCGGGGCCAACAAATGGCCATTGCAATGGGCTCGATATCCTCATGGAGAATATAGATGTCCCGGAGTATATGGGGGTGTTCCGCCCAACAAAATCGCCACCAACTAGTGCAATAATCAGAGAACCTAATGAGACATTAGAGGACTTTTTTACAAAGCATATTAGGAAATTTGAGCAACTGTCTCATTCATTTCCAGCCAATAGGTCAACGGAGCATCTAATTCCACCTATCTCAAGCCATTACAACAAGGACAGTAAATACACCGCAAATCTCACCATCGAATCAGATAAGCCAACTGAAACCAACCGGCCTGAAAAACATTTTTTAGGCAAAGTCTACCAAAAGAGAGACAAATGGAAGGGGCTTTCGACCAAGGAGCTAGAACCAAGCGTATCACAAAAGGGGAAAAATCACTCTTAGTGTATCATCAAAATGTTGACAGAGTAGGTAACAAGATCGAGCGCCTAAACCATCTCCTTTACACCTTGGAGCCTCAACTTGCAGTCATTACAGAACATGGCCTAAATTATGAACAGCTTTTAAACACTCGATTAATAAATTATGAACTGATAACATCATTCTGTCGAGAAAATACCATTAAAGGTGGAGTGGCAATTTTCAAACACAAGGATCTAGAAAATGAGGTTAAGCCTCTAAATGTGGAAATGTTCAGCATTCCTTTGGTATGTGAAGTAACGGCAGCAAAAATCCAGCTTACAAAGAAACATGTTTTGTATGTTCTGGGTGTTTACAGGCCCCCCTCCCAACAAGTGCAAGTTTTGGATGAAGCACTTCGTGTCCTCTGTCAAGTCCTTGAGACGTTTCCTACTTACAACTGTACAAAGCTTGTGGTAGGGGATTTCAATATTGATCCGATCAAGCAACCTGTTATGAATGCTAAACTAAAGGAAGTCTTACTCTCCTATAATATCACTAGACTCCTACTTCCACCTACGAGAATCACAAAGGAAACCGAGTCTTCCATTGACATAGTCTGCATTGACTCCGAGCAGGCCCAGAACATTGAGGTCAAGATTCTTCACACAGGCATCTCCGACCATACCGGCCAAGTCAGCAATTTGAAAATGCCTGCTTGCAAAAAAGTACCGGTTAGTACCTTCAAACGCTGCCTGAAAGACAGCAATCTCATGGACTTGAAAGCCAAATTGGCAGACGTATCATGGGACAGTGTTTATGAAAGCAATGATATTGAAGAAGCCTACGACATCTTCCTGTCCACCATTAGCATGAATTTCAATGAGACCTGTCCTTTCATCAAATCTAGGCTAAAGAATCATTCAAAAGCAGAGCATTTATTTGATGATGAAATGGTTGGCTTGAGGGATCGTTTTCTCAAGGCAGAAGAAAAGTTCATCTTGACAGGGAGAGAGGAAGATAAGCTAGAGGCAGTACTCATGAAAAAAGCCTATGACTCGAGATTAAAGTCTTTTCGACAAAAAAGTAGTGCCAATCACATAAATGGGGCAACAAATAAATCTAAAGCTATATGGAATACCATTAATATGGAAAGAAAAGTAAATCACTCTACCGATGGAGGTATAGAACGTATTGAAGTTCGTGGTGAATCTCTGGAAGACCCCCTCTGCATAGCTGATCTGTTCAATAAACACTTTGTCTCAATTGCCGATAAGACTTTGCAGGCCGACCAATCAAGAGCAAACAATATAACTTTATCAGATCACCGAAATCTTTCCAGTACTGCCGTCCCTGCCTCTCCGTTGTTTTTTTTACACCCAACGTCAACAGATGAAATGCTGAATATTATAGACAGTCTAAAATCTAAAGTTTCTGCAGGCCTAGATGAAATGTCCTCAAGAATTGTTAAGCTCTGTCGTGAGGAATTGACTGGCCCTCTGGTACACTTGACCAACTTATCTTTGTCAAAGGGCATCGTCCCAAGTAAGATGAAGTCGTCTAAAGTCGTCCCACTCCATAAAAATGGATCTAAAGAGGTCATTGATAACTATAGACCCATATCACTTATCTCAACCTTTTCAAAGATTCTGGAAAAAGTGGTTTTAAGGAGGATTTTCAGTCATCTCTCTAACAACAACCTTCTAACTGAGGCTCAACATGGATTTCTACCAAAAAAGTCAACCCAAACTGCTCTAGTTGATCTAGTTGAGAGCATCATCGACGATTTAGAGGAGGGGAAGAATGCTATTGGAATCTTCCTTGACCTAAGTAAGGCTTTCGACTGCCTCAGCCACCAACTTATACTTCAAAAGCTTAACTCTCTAGGAATCCACGGCCCTGCCCATCAGTGGTTTAAGAACTACCTTAGTGGACGTACTCAACTAGTGGAGATAAGGCAAGTCACCAGTGGCCAACAAGTCTGTACCAGATCAAGTCTACTGCCGATTACTAGAGGTGTTCCCCAAGGATCGGTCCTTGGACCGGTCCTCTTCATTCTGTTCACAAATGATTTTCCTCAAGCTACTCACCCGTACAGTCACACTGTCATGTATGCGGACGACTCTGTTCTGTTAACTACGAACAAATCAGTAGAAGTTTTGGAGATCAACGCCTTCATATCTCTCGGTCTGGCTGCTGATTACTGCCAAATAAACGACTTGGTGCTAAATGAAGGCAAAACCAAACAATTGATTTTTGGCAAGGATAAGGATGCTATATCAGAACTTCCGCAACTGCAGGCCGTATCTTCAACGAAACATCTTGGAGTTATCATCGATAACTCTCTATCGTGGCAAGATCACATTGATGTACTCTGCAAAAAGCTTAGTAGTGCTCTGTTTGCGCTAAGAAGGATCCGTGCAACTAGTACCTCTGAGGCACTTTCGACTGCTTACCACGCACTCTTTGAAAGTAAGTTAAGATATGGAATTGCAGCCTGGGGTGGGTCATCATTATGTTACATGGAAAGAGTGCTTTTAAAACTTAAAGCAATAAGGATTATGACTGGCATTGGGTGGCGTGACAGTTGCAGATACCAATTCACACAACTGAACCTACTTACTGTAGTGAATATCTACATTCTTGAAGTTGTTCTCCTGGCCTCATCTCGTCAACTCACTAGACAACAAGATCTTCACGGGTATCATACCAGAAACGCAAGAAATTATAACTTACCTGCACACAGAAGAAAATTCTATGAAAAGAAGCCCACATATGCCGGAGCCAAGTTCTTTAATGCTCTGCCGCAGGAACTAAGAAGTTTGACTTACCGACAACTGAAAGTCAATCTGCCAAGATGGCTCCTCGAAAGACCATTTTATAGCATTAGTGAGTTCCTAGAGTGGAAAAACTTCAATTTTTGAAATGAGAATGAACTGAAGTGAACTGAAGAATTATGACTGTTTTTATTTAACATAAAAAAAACCTTAATGTTATGTAACCTTTGACGCCCTTTCAGATCTTGACGATTTTGAAATAAAGAATCTCTCTCTCTCTCTCTCTCTCTCTCTCTCTCTCTCTCTCTCTCTCTCTCTCTCTCTATGATATGGGGGTCCGCACTCGGTCCGCACAGCTGACTAACTACAACTTTCCTTATGACTTGAACATTTTTATGAAACAAATAAGTAATTTTGTATTTCCATTGTTTTTAAGTTTATTCCTTTTTTTTTTTTTTTTTTTTTTTTTGAGGGAGAGGCGGAAAAATGCATTACGCACACAGGTGGCCAGCCTGTAGTGTGGGGCTCCCCTAAAAACGAGTTTACCCACTAAAAAACCTCCTCTACTCTTTAGGAATCTAACCTGGAATTGTTTGTCACATTACGTCAGGCTAGGCCTAAATTTGGCTTACGCCCGTGGGGCTCGCTCCTTATCCAGCCACTCGATCAAGGGATCTGGGCCACTTCACGGTCCAGATCGGTTTTCTTTTCCAGGAGGATGCCCCGGACGAACTGTGACAAACAATCCCAGTTGCCCTCATCCTCCAAAATCTTTTGGCAGACCGAGTCCACCGAAAATGCACCAAAGATTTGTGTGGCCTCCAGGCGGGGCCCTTCCCAACGGGGACAGTGGAAGAATGTGTGTTCCGCATCGTCGGGAACACCCGGGCAATAAATGCAGTCCGGTGAACCGGTCTTTCCCATACGGTTCAGGTACGACCGAAAATAGCCGTGACCTGTCAAAAATTGGGTCAGGTAGTAGTCCACCTCCCCATGCCGCCGTTCCACCCATGGTTGGACCTGCTTGATAAGTCGCGCAGTCCATCGTCCTCGGGTGTCGTGCTCCCAGCTGTGTTGCCACTGCTGGTAGGTTCGGGAGCGCTCTTCTGTTCTTGCCGTGTCCTTGCCGATCTCGCCTTGTCTCTGATAAATCGCTTTCCTCTCCCCTGCCAAGAGCTTGACAGGGATGACTCCGGCGACCACCAGGACGGCAGGCTCGGACACTGTCCGGTAGGCGGAACACACCCGGAGCGCAGCTTGACGCTGAACCCGGGCGAGTCGCAACCTGTAGCACTCCTTATCTAGAGCGCCTGCCCACACCTCTGCCCCGTAAAGAAGCACGGACTGGACCGCGGACATCAACAGACGTCTTCTGCTGGATCGGGGACCCCCGACATTGGCCATCAGCCTACTAAGGTAAGTCACTACTTTAGCGGCCTTGTCCGCCGTACCGAAGATCTGATCCCTCCAGCTTAACTTGGTGTCCACCATAACCCCGAGGTATTTGGCGGCACGAGTTGATGTGACCACCTCCCTTCCCACTCGAAACGGGACGACGGTGTCGATCCTCTTTTTCGTAAGAATCACGATCTCCGTCTTACTGAGAGCAAGTGAGAGACCGTGATCGGACATCCAGTTGTTGACCACCCGCATAACTCGGTTCAACTTCAGTTGGGCCAGCTCAACGTTGCGTGCAGCAATGAGAGCTGCGACGTCATCGGCGTACCCAACCAAAGTGGTTTCCTCAGGCATCTCGGACCTCAGGAGGCTGTCATAGGCAACGTTCCAGAGATCCGGGCCGAGTATTGAACCTTGTGCGGCACCAGAAGTGACTTCCATCGTCCGCGTTCCGTCCCTCGTGTCATAAATCAGGCTTCGAGAGCGTAGATAATCCTCGACGAGCCGCAACAGATATGCAGGAATACGAAAGGTGTTGCGAAGCGCATCCAACATATCGACCCACCTCGCCGAGTTGAAGGCATTCTTGACATCAAGCGTAACAAGAAGCACTACTCGGCGGGAGAAATGGTTGTGGCTCTCGGCTCTCTCCACAGCTCTCTGAACTTCGGTGACAGCGTCGATCGTTGACCGTCCCTTTCTGAAGCCGTACTGACGGGGGCATAAGTCCCCGGCAGCTTCTACGGCAGAAGTCAGGCGGGAACGGATCAGCTTCTCGAACAGCTTCCCAGCCGTTTATTTATTCCTTAACATTAGTTTTATTTATTCCTTATTTATTAGCCGTTTAAGTTTATTCCTTACCATAGTTTAATTTTCAAACGATGTCTTATAAAAAAATTTAACACATTTTTTGTTGGGCTGATTTTTGTGTCAAAATTTCGAGGGGGGGGTGGGGGGGTTTCGACCCCCTGCCCCCCCCCCCCCCATTAGCTACAGCCTTGTATGAAGTAGAATGCGTGTATGAGTTTGTATGTCTCCTATGGGTGCGAAAACGACTCGACCTAAATGGTGATCCAACTATACTTATTTAACATAAAAGAAAGTTCGGCCTATTCTACTGTAATTTTTTCGTACGCTTAAGTACTCTGGCCCAGTGGCCTTGCAAGTTCCAATGTTATTTTTATGGACAAAATATTTTTATAAAACTGAATATAGACAAATTTAATAATAAGTTGAAACTTAAACATGTACACAAAACAATGTTGTGAATGAACAGTAACTGGTAACATACAAGTACGTTGAATCATACTCTATATAAAAGAAATTCGTGTTGGTTATTGAATTTAAAAACGGCTGAACTGATTTGGCTGATAATTGGTGGCAAGGTAGCTTAGAACGAGGAGACGGACATAGTTTTTACCCCATTCTCGTCGTATGTAAAGGTTTAGGACCGTCATAAACGTACCCATGTAAGGTTGTTTTAGAGTATTTTATCTGAGTTTTAATGGACACAATGTATAGAAATAATATTTCTTTGCAATTAATTATATAAACATATATTCTCATTTAAAGTATTAAGGTAAGTTTAATTTTTTAAGTATTGAAGGAAGAGTCGTAACAAAATCTAGAGGTCCACATCTAGGAAGTGTTAATGACTTGAGGTGAGTGAGCGTAGCTAACAGGTTGGCATAACAAAGCATGCCAGATAACAGCTAGTATCCAATAAATTTCTTCGATATTTTCTAAATTCTACAGTAAGAATCGTTTAAAAGTGTAAACTTTTTTATTTTAACCACAATTTTTTGAAATATTATTTTGAACCACAAATTTAACCAACACAAATCTTACTAATAATTATTAATAATTGCAATTACTCATTTTTTTCGGGGTTGGATGCCTTTTTTTTTAAAAAGGTATAGTGTACTGAAATCCTGTTGTATAAATAAATAAGCAGATGGCATTAAATATAAAAAAGTGAAATCTTGAAGTTCATGTAAAAAAATTAATAATTTTGCTTTTTTATGAGTTTAAAAGTGTACTAGGGGGCTCGTGCAGCGCAATGCGCTGCATTTATCATAGTACCCATGGTGATCAAACCTTGCTCCATGGTAAATTACCAAATTACGAAAAATGAAAATTAAATTGTAGTGAAAATCAGATTACCATACATAATATTGGTATTTAATCCATAGATCTCCATCAATAATTCTCTAACTTCCCTATGTGATAGTGTTGAGATTTGGTGGTTGTTCTTTTAGATAGAAATTAGCTAGAATTAAATTATGGTTTTTATGTCGATTTGTCTTAAAGCCTCTGCCTAAAAACCACTATAAAATTTATAATAAATTCACAGATGTAGGATCTGTATGTTAATAGGCAAGCATGTTTCATTTCCTCCTTTTTTTCTCAGCTCATATACATCGTAGGAGAAATCCGCACGTACCGTTAGAAAGGTAGAGTCCTTCTAACGGACACAATCTTTCTAAATGTTCAGTTTGATTTATTCCTGTGATACAAACATCATCCAGGAAGCAAGACACTCCAGGAATACCACAAAGCATTTGTTCCATGATGCGCTGGAATATCCCATCCTCGTCGCCAAAAATGTTATATGTCCGAGTGGATCGCGCGTATCATTTTACCGGGAACGGGGTACTAAATAATAAAAACTACATTTTGTGAGTAAAACACCGACCGGCGGAGAACGGTATGGAATCTGGAGCTGGACTGACTGTTGGTTTGTATGAGAAGATATTTGGAATTCGCTCCGCCAATCAGATTCGTTTATTTGAATATCGTATGATCGAAAGATCAGTAGACATGGCCTGATTTTTGGTACTGCCAACATGTGAAATATGAATTATGGTAATACATCGTATATCCAACTTAATACATTACACTGTAGATGAGCAGAATTCTATTATAATTCACATCAGACTCCAGGGCTAGGCCCTACAGTCTTACAAAGTTCCGATGTTAATCTTATGAAAGAAGGATAATTGATTGCATAATTAGACAGCTGTTGTAAAAACAACTGCTAAAAACTGGAAGAACAGATGTTTCAGTTATAAAATATTTTTAAACTTCTTGGGTCCAGATCAATTGAAATTTTGGTCGAATTTCGATCAGGAGGCAATCCCTAGTCTAGATAGCTCATCACACAAAAAACGTAAATAATGACAACAGAAGATAAATTAATATTTAACTACAACTCCTCTGCCCTGCATGACATATGCAGCACTCACTGCGGCTGTTTTTCTAATAATGAATGTATGAGTTAGTAGTCGACATAGAGTGAATGAACCACCGAGCACAGAACAAAAATAGAGAGGCCAGCTGATCGCAGCAGTGAAGCCATTCTGACAGCGGCTAGGCCCACAAAAGTAGTGGGGGGAACGGTGATTCGCTCTAGTTCCGAGCGCCACCATCAGATTTGAGTTCAGTTGTTTGCAGCATTCAGTTGTTTACAAAAACAAAGGACCGGCGGTGCTTCGGCAGTGTTCGGGTACGATCGGGGCTAGTCGGCTCTACTAAGTAAACAACTACCGAGTTGTTCAAATGAACGAATCAACGAGTGAATTGATCGAATCAAAGTCAATTTCTAAAAGAGTCTATTTGTATCAGCGACCACAGAAAATTCTGTGATAGCCGATTCGTATCGCTATTCGATTTTAAGATGATTACTTTGTTTCGATCGCGATCTGAGAACCAGGTAGATGTTTAATCGGTTTTGTTTACAGAATTTTATATCTATCTATTCATAATTTTCAAGGTTTTAATAATTATTTATGATACTAAGGTTAGCGTTTAATTTGATGAACCTCAGAAGTAGTTATGCCTATATATTTGAAAACTTCTTACACGTTCAATGTTATTTTTAGGTTAATTGCATTTTTAAAAGATAACAGAGCGAAAATTCGCAAATTACAAAGTCAAAACTCGTTTTAGCCCGCACTCAACGTGTTAAAACCTAACATAAAAGGGAAGGCCAACATTATTTTCAGTTGTTTACATAAATTATCAAAAAGATGGCACTTATTAAATAGGTTACTGTAAGAAACATAGCCTTCGTAAGGGGAGGGAACAAAGAGCGGAAGAGAGGAAACAAAAATATAAACTTTAAAGACCTTGGAATGAAATGAAATAAACGCCAGAGTTGAGCAGAAGTGCCATAGTAACGCTCCTCCCACATTGGCTCCATCATTCTCTTCCCATCACTTTCGCGGCGGCGGCGTGCGAAATATTTGGTGTCTGCGTATTAAACAAGTCCCATACAGCCTTTCTTATTTTGTATTTTGAGTCAACGAGTCAACGTATACAGCCCAGTCAGCACAGGGAAAGGCAATTACCAAATCGCCTTGTTGTTAAGTATAAACGCAATCGGTTCACAAAATAGAACAATGATGTCTAACGTAGGCCTAAACTGAAATAATTGTAACAGCCACATTTGAAAAGCGCAACAGCGGGACATTTTAGAGTAGTGGGAGGACGATTCGCGTCGTCATGTGCGATAGACGGGAGGCGCCGCAGTAGGGGTAAAAGCCGAGTGGCCCCGACGGAGGTGGTCAATCTTTCGTCGTCTTACCTTTGTTGAAGAAAATGTTACTTTTAATTATTACAATATATTATTACTACGATTTATTACTAAAGGTTTTATATATCTGTGATCTACTTCGACTATTCAATTTATCAATCGACTAAATTATCTGGGTGAAGATACAATGTAATTAAATTTATAATCTTTCATCTGTGGCCTAATTATTTAATCACGACATCACAGGATGAGAAACCAACGTACAAAATTAAATAGTATAAATCGGCATTCGTAATTCAATTGCCATAATAGATTAGGCTTCTACCCCTGGAATTAACCCCGCTTTCAATCTGATTGAATCCTGGCAACTTAACTAATTTTTTTAATGTGGGTGTAAACTTAAAATTAATTAAATAAATATCCTCGTGACCCTAAAGTAGTCACGGAATATTAGCGTCAAATAATCGATTAAATCCGATTTGATCGCATATAGACGGGAAAACGTACGAAATGAATCTGTTCAAAATTGTATTCATGAATCGAACGATTCAAATGAATCAATTCTCCAGATGAGCCGTATTCTCCATTACCAGCTGATGAAATCACGATTAAAACAGCTGGTTTACCCAGTGTTGTCGAGTGTTGTCGAACATTACCGAAGCACCGCCATTCCGAATACTCTGTTGATTTTAATTCGACAACAAAACCAAATCAAAATATATAAAAATCAGCTGTTTGTCTCATTTAGCCCACAAAAGTAGTGGGGGAATTGGCTTCACCAAATGCAATGTTATTTGGATACGAGTGGCCCCTCTATTTATGTTCTGTGCTCGCTGGAATGAACCCACACTATAATTTATAACAAACTAAATCCTCTTTAACTTGACTTTCCATGGCATTGCAGAATTTAAATAAAGAAACCACGAACAATAGGAATTTTTACACCTTTGTTGGTGAGATCAATTTTGGTTTGATGTGGCATTTTATATTTTTGTTGAAATTCCTCTTTTTACAAACCATTTTTTCAATAAGCTTGTTATGTATACTAAAGGTAAACATTTTTAAAGGTCGTCTCTTTCAAACAGCTAAAGCATTCTGCATTAAATTTATTATATCACAGTAAACAGGTTATACAATTCACACCAAGGACCAACTATCCATTTTCCTAGTTAACAGCAGTTTGAAAACCCATGTTTAGTGTTCTATTTCAATCTTTGTTAATTTTCGTTGTTGTTTCAATACCAATCTGATAACCAATAAGACCCAACGTCAAAAATTTACATTTCAAACCTTGTTTTTGTACAGGAAAATGAATTTTTCCGGGGTTAAGTTTCTAAACTTATTTTTGTGCCCAAATACACATATGTCCAAAGTTCAAGCTAAATCTACCTGCTACATTTTGAGAGATGGGTAAAACACAAAAATTGTTCCACACAATAGACACTCCTCGTATTAAAATATGGAATAGTTTTGTCAGTACCAGTTGTTTAATTTGCTTCTATTCAGATAGCTTTTAACATGTGTTTGTTTTACTATCAACAGCTGTTTTGTTTTACAACTCAATATAAATAGTTCCCCATGTTAATCTTATGGACAAAAAACGAACTTTAAAGGCTCTTCGTGCTCCTCAGAATACAAATATAAAAAATGTAAAACCTTTATGCAAAACTACGAATTGGGACAAACATTTTGACATCTCGAACATTAAAATCGGTCCAGAAATAACGGAGGAGTTTTGTTAACAAAAAACAGCCCTCACGTATTAATATAAGAGATAATTGATTGATATTGTACACTATTAGTTGAAAAAAATCTAAATTTCATAGCAGAACAAGCGATTCAAGTGACTATGGCCTAAGTGATACATAAATACAGATCCGTTCGTAGAGATCATTTGGCACCCTCTAGTTCTGAAACTGACTCATTTTTCTCTGAATACCAACAACAAAAAGTGAAATTGATTCAAAGATGACTCATGTAACAGCTTTAAACGTTGTCTTAAGTAAACAAAACAATAATTTATACTACCAACCGGTAATAAAATTGAGTCAGGGTCATTCTTGGACTAGGGTAATCGACGATATTACCGAGGGGAAGACTGAATTCTACAACAAAATGGAACTCGTGGTCCACACGGCAGGGCGCAGGGCGCCCTCGTCCGGCCAGTGATGAGAGCTGAAGAAGGGGGGTGGGGTGGAACGAGAGTCTGCCATTGCCCTCTTCATTAGATGAACAGTGTGGATCCAACATCTGTAAATGTATTCTAAATTTTATAGAAGGGTTTAGTCAAAGGCCCAAGACATATTGACAAAAGAACAATTACGTAACCTTAGCTAATTTAGACCTAAAAGAACGAGCACCACATCTCAACAATATCACATTGGGAATTTGGAGAATAGGTAATGAAGTTTGATCGATGAAACACCAATAATGTTCTATCTGATTTTCACTATATGTTAATAAAATTTTTTTTAAGTATTACCATGGAGCAAAGTTTGATCACCAGGTACTCTAATAAATGCAGCGTATTGCGCTGCACAGGCCCCCAGTTTAACTTTGAATACTCGTTTATTTTTCTTCTCTTTTATTATTAAGATTTACCTGGACCATTAAACAGATAAATATTAAAAGCGATTCCCTGGAAAGGTATCAAAAGATATTATAAATTCTCTGTTCATCCCAAATAACATGCAGTCTTAATTAACATTCACCCTAGACCCAGATATACCCAGTTCAAAATAAATGTGCGGTCGAAAGCCAGAATTGTATTTACCACCCCAAGAAAAATTCCCTCAACACCTTATTCCATTCCGGAAATTTCTTCACAATCAGGTGTTATTTTAAGTTTGCCCTTAAAATTCAGAGTAGAATACAACACTGATGATTGTGTTACTTCCCCTACTTGCCGCTGAAAGCGCTTCTTGTTACACATCAAAATGTCATAATCACAATATTTATTTACAAAAAAAAAATAAATAAATAAATAAATAAAAAAAAAAAACATTGCCATAAAGTTATGTAAGATATTAAACAGCTGTACCCTAGTAATTCTCAGAGATTCTGATTGGTTGGATTCTTGGCAACGGGAGGAATGGGGAAAATGGGGGAATTGAAATCTGTGTTTCGACCGCACATTTATTTTGAACGGGGTATAGTAAGGTAAGAGTCTATAGCTTATGAAAAAAAATCATGTTACATGTGAAGACATGTACTGTAGGTTCTACAGTAGCCTATGCACCAAAATAAATAGTACCGTAATTGTAAGATTTAGTTTCACCAACATATAAACCTAGGTTTAAACACTCATATAACCGTTCTTGAAGGTTTAGTATCATTTTGGTGAAGATGACTGATTCAATTTTAGTGCTGTTTATTTTGGCACATATTGTACAACGAATAATGTTTTGGATTTAACATATTGTTTTGTGGATGTGGAAGGGGGGCGGCAGAAATGTTTTGGGCTCATGGGCGGCTAATTCGTGAATCCGGCCCTGGGAAGGCCTACTGTATACAGGCTATATATTGTACTAGGGGGCCCGTGCAGCGCAATGCGCTGCATTTATTATAGAGTATTAAATCTTGCTCCATGGTAATGGACAGAGTTACTTTGAATAAAAATTAAACTATAGTGAAAATCAGATAAAACATAATGGTATTTCATCAATCGATCTTCATTACTAATTCTGCAACTTGCCAATGTGACACTGTTGTGATTTGGTGGTTGTTCTTTTAGTTCAAAATTAGCTAAGATTACGTAGTTGTTATTTTGCCGATTTGTCTTAGGGTCTCTGTCTAAAAACTCCTATAAAATCTAGAATAAATTCACAGGTGTTGGATCTACATAGTTCATGAAACATAAAACTTAAATGACAACAGAATAAAATTCAACATTTTATTACAACTCCCCGGTCCTGTATGAGTTATGCAACACTCACTGCGGCTGTTATGAAATAGTTGTCAACATAGTGAATGAGTCCACATTACTATTAAAAAAGAACTAAAGCCCCTATAATTTGTAATTTTCCATGGCATTACAAAATGTAAATAAAGAAATCACAAAAATAAGGAGAATCTACATATTTGTTAGTGTGGTCCATTTTGGTTTGATGTGGTATTTATTTTTTGATTGAAATTTCTTTTTGTACAAACCATATTTGAAATAAGCTTGTTTTCTACACTGGAAGTAAAAAAAACATTTAAATGTCGTTTCTCTTAAACATGAGTCATCATGTGTATCATTCTGCATAAAATATTTGTATAGTATAATGTTAAACAAACCGGTTATAACACCTACAACCAACTACCCCTTTTCCTTATAATTTACAGAGTTTGAAAACCCATGCATACAAATTTAGTGTTCTATTTTAATATTTGTAAACTTTCGTTAATGTTTAAATACCAATCAGACAACCCATAAGACCCACGTCAAAAATTTCAATTTCCAAACTTGTTTTTGTAGGCCCTGCATGAATTTTTCTAGGGTTACGTTACTAAACTTATTTTGTGCCCAAATACACGTAAATAAAATGTTCAAGAAAATATTCCCGCTAAATTTTGAGAAAAGGTTCAAATACGACAAAAGACACTTCCTCTTTAAAGTATTTTTTTTTTTTTTTTTTTTTTTTTTCTTTATTTCGGCTTTAGGTTAAAACCATGTTAGGCCCACTACAACAAAAAAGAGATACAAATTAGTACTTAAGAGCAATTACAAGAAAATGTTGTTAAACACTATAAATTTGAAAATTTCGTCCAAAACTTTGTCATCCATGTCATAAAGTAAAGTCATTAAATTTACAGGAAATTGAACTTTAAGAGTTTTCAACACTTCATAAAGAGAATTTCTTGAATTAACGTCACACAAAGGGCAAGCAAATATCAGATGGTCCAAACTTGCCTCATCTTCGCCACATTCACAGTTTGGATCTTGAATCACTTTAATTTTAAACAAATGCATTTTAGTATAAGTATGGCCAATTCTCATTCTGCAAATAGTTGTTATGAATTTTCTTGATTGAGCAGAAAACTTAAACCAAGGAGCACTTGAAGCAGATTTTTTCAATTGAAATAATCGGTTTCCTTTAAATTTTGAATGGAAGTCCCAATCATTTTGCCAATTTTTTAGCGCCTTTGCTTTAAATAGCTTCTTTATGTCAAAAAATGAGGGACAATAGAGGTGGTTTTCTGAACATGCGGTTTTTGCTGCTTTATCAACAATTTCGTTACCCGTTATTCCGATATGAGAAGGTATCCAGGCAAACTTTATAGTGTATCCGTTTGAACTCAAATCAAAGTATTTTTTCCTAATTTGAAGAATAAATGGTGAAGAATTGAAGTTAAGCTGATTGTTCATTAAAGCCATTAAAACACTTTTAGAATCTGACAAAATGACAAACGACTTCGAAGAGAGGTTTTCTATATAATATAATGAATGAAGGATGGCAATGGCTTCTGCAGAATAAATGGAAAACAGTGAATTAATCTTGAAAGCGTGCAGAAATTTTCGCTGGGAGTGGAACACCGCGCAAGAGGTGAATGAAGTTTCCAAGTTTTTAGAAGCATCAGTGAATAGCAATTCAAAGTTGGGCCACATTTCTCGTGTTGCTCGGTTAAACTCGTGCATCAAGCACTCATTGACATAATTGTTATTTTTACCCAAGTCAAAGAAGTAGGGCTCTATTTTGCCAATTAGGTATTTGTAGTCGATTTGGAAAGAAGTTGGATGAAAGAAGCTGTTCTTATTCACATCGAGAGTATTGCAACAAATAAAGTTTTTATAACTTTGGAGGAGTAACGGAATTTTTTTGTTTTCCCAATACGTAGTAGTATTTACTAAATGATTAAGTTTTTGTATTTTTCTCTTTAGAGGGTGTTGAAGATGGAGGAACATGCATTTTGCTAAGTATCTGTCACTAAGCAATTCTCTTCTTATTTCTAGAGGCATAACACAAGCTTCAACTTCCATAGCCTTACATGGAGAGGACCTCATTAAACCAAGGCATGACCTAAGGGAACTATACTGAATACGATCCAGAATGATTTTATTTTCATTACTTGTATTTCCGAAGATAAAACAAGCGTAATCCATAACTGATCGAATCAGTGACATATATAAAGTTATTAAGACTGCTGGATCTGCTCCCCAATTCATGCTAGAAACAGACCTAAGTATGTTCATTCTTTTGGAGCAAGACTGAGATATTTGTGTGATATGGGATTTCCAGCTGAGTTTTCGATCAAAAGTAACTCCTAAGAATTTATGGGCTTCTTTACATTGAATTTCTTGATGTTTGTATAGTATCCTACAAGATACAGGATTACGTTTACGTGAAAATACGCAAACAGCTGATTTTGAGGAGGAAACTTCCAATCCGCTATTTACTGACCAAGTTGATAGATCACGAAGAGCGTTATTCAGCAGTCCTTCGCACGCTTCAAGAGATTTGTGGCTTATATAAATTACAATGTCGTCAGCAAATTCGAGTAAGTTAATGTAGTGGTCTAAAGTCAAACTGAGATTTCTGCAGTAAAGTGAGTATAGTATAGGGCTTAAAACTGATCCTTGAGGAATTCCTTTACTGGTAACTCTACCCTCCGAATAAATGCCTCCATTCTTTATGTGTATAATCCTTTCCTGGTAAAGTAAAGAAATAAAATTTACAATTTTCGCTGGAATGTTCATGGAAATGAGCCTTTTTGATAGGATGTTAAGATTAACATTATCATAAGCACCGTCAATATCTAAGAATGCAGCTACTAAGAATTGAGATTCGGTAAATGCAATTTGAATATCGGTGGAAAATATAGCCAAGTTGTCTGCACAACTTCGTCCGCAGCGGAAACCAAATTGGGTAGGAGAGAATAGAAAATTTTTTTCTGCCCACCACTGTAGTCGAAATTTAATCAGTTTTTCAAAAAGTTTTCCCAACGAAGATGATATTGATATTGGACGATATCCTTCTGCCAGGCGAGGATTCCTATTTGGTTTAGGAATAGGAACAATTAAATACTCCTTCCAAGAACTTGGAATAAGATTTGAGCTCCAAAGTTGGTTAAAAATTGATAATAGAGTTGTGATGGCCTCTTGTGAAATATGCTTTAAAAATAGGTTGTGGACATTATCCTTTCCTGGACAAGTTTTATCTTTTAAATTTGAAATGGCTAAGTTAATTTCTTCCATACTAAAATCTTTAATGAAGTCCGAATGAATGTGTTGTAAATTGTTGTCATTAAACAAAGGAATTGGTAATTCTACAGAAGGAGGAGAGTACTTGATGTGAAAATCTTCGGAGCACTCTGCAAAATGGTTTAAATTTCTTGAAGTATTACCATTTGACAAAAACCTATACTTCATTCTTTTAACTTTTTCCCCTACATCGGATATGTTGGTTGTTCGGTTGATCTGGTTACAAAAGGAAATCCAGTGATCCCTTTTACAGGATCGGATAAACTTTTGGGTTGTAGCTGCAACTTTCTTATAATTAATATAGTTTTCCAATGTCTGCTTCTTCCTATACTGTGAAAAAGCTGACCTCCGGTGTTCAATATGCGCCGTACATTCCGGAGTCCACCAAGAGCAAGGTGAAAATTTCTTCGAAGGAGGAGATGAAACAGGGATAGCTATAGAGGCAGCATGTAATAAAACTTTACAAAACTCATCATAAGATACAAGGGGGTGTTCTTCAAGAGATATAGCTTTACATTGATTATCAACAGTTTCAGAAAATAACTTCCAATTTGCTTTATTAAAACACCAAAGCTTTCTGGATGAATTCCCCCGAGGGGTGTACATTCCCTCTGAATACCCAATACTAACTAAGATTGGTAAGTGCTGATTACTAGTCCAGTCTTCAACAACAGACCAGTCAGAAATAGGTCCAAAAGTAGGTGAAACTAATGTCAAGTCTATAGCACTCTTCTTTAAAGGGAAACCACAAAAATATGTAGGAGCACCATCATTCAGGAACACTAAATTGTTATCCTCAATAAAATTGTATAGATTGTTGCCTTTAAAATCAGTAAAATGATTGCCCCACGCAATATGATGAGCATTGAAGTCACCCAAAATGATAAGTGGATGACCAAAAGAATTGAAAAAAGAAGACCACAAATCATTGGTCAACTTGTGGTGAGGTGGAGCATATACAGAGAACAAATTTACAGACTTGCGTTGAAATAGTATTTTAATTCCCACGATGTTGATTTCGTTTTCTATAAATTCCCCTGGTAAAGCGAAATCCAAAACAGAATACTCGATATCTTTTCTTACCAAAAGAGCAGAGCCTCCACCAGTCCTATTTATCCTGTCGTCCCTGACTATAGAATAATTATTGAAAGTAATATTTTTAAAAGGATGAAGTCTGGTTTCTGAAAGTGCAGCAATGTTTATGCCATGAGTTGTGAGTAAATACTCTATTTCCCCTTTATGGCATATCGCTGAATTGCAGTTCCACTGTAAAACATTCAACTTGTTCAAACTAGCCATTAGAATAGTAAAAAATAGAATTAAATTGAATGATTTATAGGTTACTAGATTATTAAAAGTTATCAGTCTAGAGTGATTCACCAGATGAATATCCATCTTCGATAGTGGTTATGAGTCTATCCAAATCGAAATTCATCATGGGTTTGAGCTTCTCAATGACGCTTTCCATACTGATTTTGTTTTTCTTAAATGAAGTTAAGATATTATAAAAGGTTTCAGCTGATTTTTCACTGTCATTTTTTGACACTTGTTGAAGTTGATGTGATTTTTGAAGATAAACTGGTTTACTAGGAGAAGCTATTTCATTTTGAAATTGTTTGTAATAATTGTTATTATACCTTGAAGGTAGCTGAGATTGACGTGACTTAAATAAAGTGACATTTTTATGCAACTTACTAGGGTGAGTTGAAAGTGTAGCCTTCTTTGAAGACTGGATATGATGAACAGGGATTGGAAGTTTTTCTTTAAGGGGGTTAGGATTGGCAGTGGATGATAGAGCTGGGAATGATTTGTCATAATTGGGACCTAACACATTGGAATACGATTCATATTTCCCTGTATCAGGAAATAAAAATAGTTTAGCGTCTCTGTAAGAAAGATTACGATAAGCCATAACTTCCTTAATTTGTTTTTGCACATTATATTCAGGGCAAGACTTACTGAAAGAGGAATGGGAGCCCTTACAGAATAAGCATGATGGATTTTGAGCAGTACAGTCTTTTTGTAAGTGTTGTTCGTGACAGTTAGGGCATCTAACCTGACTTTTACAGTTCCTCGAAGTGTGGCCATACCTTACACACTTGTAGCACAAAACAGGGTTTGAAACATAAGGCTCAACGGCACACCTATTATAAAACATAAAAACATAGTCTGGTAAACGTTTTCCTTGAAACTTAATACTAACTAGAGGAATAGGCTTAGTTACCTTCTTACCATCTTCATCGGTCATTGTTTTGGTTAATCGCTTAACTGACAAAACCTTAAAGTCGTTGGACGTATTCAAGTTCTCTAAAATATCGTCCTCACTTAGAGAAGTGTCAATGTACCGTACTAACCCTATCCTTTCTAATTGGTACGATGGAATATAAACATTAAGATTGTTGTCCGTAGCAAAAGTGGAGTTCACAAATGTATTGGCTGAGGAAGCTGATTTGAAAGTGCAAGTAACCCTATTTTTATTGGAACGTTTAATTTCTTCAACACCGTCGACATTTGTACCAAATATTTTCTTGCCTATATTCAGGGGATGAAGATTCCCAACGTTACCTGCTCCAGGAAGACTCTCAATGTGGACGATAAATGGCTCTTCATCATTTTCATTGTATAGCGGTTTACCAACATCCTTCTTGGATTCCATTTGAGTGGCCGTTAAATCGGGCAATTCAATTGAATTGTCAGTTTCTAAATGAGGATTAGACATGTTATTGCCATCGATTACTTCATCGTCAGTGAAGACGTTGTCAACAGTCAAATTGTCGTTTTCCATTGTTAAATCTTCTTGATGTGGGTTGTTATCTTCAACATTGCAGGATTCTGGCTGAGTAACACATGCATCGTTCACTTGAACTGTGTCGGAAGACTTCCTTATTTGTTTACTTTCTTTGTTTCTATCATCTTGGCGAGACCTTCTTTTCTTTATAACGCGTGACCACTGGTCAGAATTGGCTTTGTGGACGAAAACCGGTGGAAATGAATTGCCCCTCCCGGGACTAGGAGGCATAGCAACCAAAACAGAAACCAAAACACAAAAGAGAAAAAAGATGAATATACAACCACTTGAAAAAGGTTAAGCAAACGTGTCTTTATATATGTAAACAAACACTAGAAACAAAGTTTATAAGAAATAAAAAATACACTGTCAGAAAAGTTACATTGTTGAGTGAATTATTCAAAACAATATCAAATAAATATTACATTTCACGTCAAAGAAGGAACAGTTAAGTAAAAGTATTTATTTGAACTTGAAAATAACACAAGATCAAAATGTAACCTCCAATTCTTTAATTCACCACTTCAACATAAAATGAAAACATCTCTTTAAAGTATGAAATTGTGTTGATATTTCAGTACCAGTAGTTCAATTTATTGCTTGTATTCAGCTTTTAACATGTGTTTGTCTGTTTTACAATCAACAGCTGTTTTATATTGCAATTCAACACAAATTGTTCCCCATATTAATCTTATGGACAAAAAATGAACTTTGAGGGCTTCCCGTGAGCTTCAGAATTAAAATATCAAACATTTAAGACCTTATTGCAAAACTACAAACTGAGACCATTCTTTTGACACCTCAAACTTTAAAATTGGTCCAGAAATAAGGGAGGAGTAGTGTTAACAAAAAAAAAAAGGGCGTCACGTATTATATATATAGAATAGATGTTTTGTAATTTGAGTTTAAAGCCAAGACAAAAATTTAAATAAGCAGGCATTTAGTAATCTGAAAGTTACATTCATCCAAAAAATTAGCTTAGTGGGCTTAATAAAAAGTAAATCAATACTTTGGTAAAATGGAGGCAGCCGAGTGAACCTACCAGGCTGACTCCGACCGCCCGCCGCCGCGCCGTTAAAAACCGGATTTCAGAGTGACCGTAGATTGTAAATGCGTGTGTATCCATACACACGGTCACAGTGAGATCCGTTTGTGTATAGTCGACGCTAGCGCGACGTGGTGTCGTTTCATGGAAGCTTATACACATGCACACTATGGAAAAATCCATCAAAGTAAGATCCGATTGCTGTCGGCTTGTTTCGAGCTGTTTCGACTATTTCCGTGATCCTGACGGCCTCAGGAGGACGAATCAGGGGCTTTGGCGCAACGAGATCCGGGGGGGTGGATCTCACTGCGCAAACGGATCTCACTGTGCCGGTGTGCATCCATATGCCGGATCTCACTCCGGCTTATTTGTCAGAACACACACACACACACACACACACACTCAGTACACATAAATAAAAGAGTAGCAAAATCAGTGTTGACCAAGGTGCAACTCTCAAAGAATCAAACGATCCCGTCAACTTCCATGCAAGCCTGCCACCGCATATTTTACATGGGCCCTCCCATCAACATTACCACAGATCGGCTAACCGGCTAACCCTTTAAGAGTTGCACCACCAGGTCAGGTTTGGTCATGTGCGGATTCGAACCCGCGCCGACTTAAACATCCTGGCCAAGGTGCCTATGCCTTAGCCATCTCAGCTAACACGACCGACAGCCTAGACACGAAAATAAGAGTTTGAACAGTGCTCTCTCTCAGCGGGGAACGTTGTAAGTCGTTAGTAATTGAGTTGGCTACGAGAGCGCAGCACTTAACCGCTGCTCTCTATTTATAGTACATTGTATGTTCCTCAAAGAATTAAATGCAACTGGATAGGAATAGGCTAGTCTAAAAAAATGAGAGTAGAAAAGGTTAATTAAAAATAATACAAATCAAATTACACCACCCATAAACTTAGATCTGAATATGGTTTGTCCACTCCATCTTTATCACTCTCAAACTTCAAACTGTGATAGTCAGGGCTTGTAACAAGTTATTATTTTTTGCTCTTGGTTATTTTTTTGTAACTTTTTTAATTTGGTTATTTTTTTTATTTCTTTGGGGATTTTGGTTATTAAAAAAAAATTTTTTGGGCAATTACCTAGGTTTTTATTGATAGATTTGGATGAAGCTCGTAAAAACTAAATTAAATAAATGTTTAAAAAAGGAAAAAAATGGAAAAAATAAGAAATAGATTGGGGAGGATTCTTTTTCTATTTTTAAATTTATTTAGCCTATTATTATTATTATTGCTTTAGTGGATGATCACTTACCTCGTTCAAAATTACCCTAAGTCATTTTTATTGCCTTCATATTTTTAATATCCCAATAAAACGCCGGTTTTTGGAATTTTTAAGCGACAATTTGGGTTCATTCAAGGTTATTTTTTTATCATTTTGGTCATTTTTTTTATTTTTATTGACCTCAAGAACTGTTACAAGCCCTGTAGAGTGTTGAAATTTGGTGTGTTTCTATTGTTCAGCTTATCTATTGTTTGACATCGGGCAGTAATTTATTCAAGAGGGGCGTTTTATGCTCCTAGTACCAATTGCTATTTTCCTTACCAATTGGCGTAGAAAACTAAGTGATGTCTCATTTGATTTATCTAATTCTCACAAATTAAATAAAACGTCAACCAAAGATGTGTGACTTCCCTTTCAAGTGTAAAGTAGAAAAGTATAGTGAAGTAAATCGTTCTTTAATACAATTACTGTTTTATAATGTCAAAAGAATCTCATAATTAAATATAATTTTTTAACTAAAAATTTCAAAGCACATTAAATGTATTTAAAAAATTAAACATAACAAATACGTTTGTTAGATTTTTAGTTTCATATCTTTAAATTTAAAATTTACATTGTTTTTTGTTGAGTTTTTCATCATACACTTCTTAGTTTTTTTCTGATATAGCAAAAAATAGTTAAATAAATACATAGAAACAGTAATAAGAATAAAAATATTTAATCGTTTATATTTTCAAAGTAAAATTTTTATGATAATCTCGAAGTAAAAACCTGTCACAGTATAGATTCAGTACAATACCTGAAATGCAATTTTCCGGGATAAATGTAAACACCATGAAAAAAGTTATATCACAAGCAGCAAACTGGAAAGCACCGGGTCCAGATGGTATTCACAATTTCTGGTGGAAAAAGTTTTCCTGTGGTCATGAGTATGTCGCTGAACATTTCACATATTTTATTAATAATTAGGGATGGACGAGATTGGATTTTCAGTTCGAGACGAGACGAGGCGAGAATTTTGAACTCTAAAATAATTTTGAGACGAGATTTTTCCTCTCATACATCACGAGAAATGTGCGTTCGGGATTTTAATCTGATTTTGTAACATGGTTAATCCTGATTAATGTGAAGGAACAAATATTTCTTTTTAAATTGCTGATTATGTTAATAAACTGAAGTTAAAAAAGTCACTTTCTTAACAAAAGGTCTAGGCCTATAAAGGAATGTACCCGATAAAAAGATTGAGAAGATATAGGCTCACCATAAACCCTACCGACCTACGTTTAGTAAAACATAAAAAGAGAATCCTCTGTTACAGTTATTTACTTTCTCTTTTTACTATTAACCTACTTTAAAATGTTTCCAAATAAGAGCTTTTCCTCACTCACAGATTTCTAGTAGGCATAGGCCTACTAACTTTGAATCACAAGCCTAGAGGCCGGGAGGCTAACAAGAAATAACTTTCAATTGGAGGATTTTAATTTTAAAACAATCTCTTCTTCTTTGTCTTTGTCCATAAGACAATCTTCAGCTCTCATTTTGTTTGCTATTTATTGTCATTTCTCTAAACTATTCAAGTCCAGTATACATAACTTTCACTGCTTTCGAATTCATGTAATTCCCTCAATTTGTCGTCTGCTAGTGGTAAGGTTTTTATTTTGCTCCTAACTGAATAAATTAGTGTAGCCATGAAGCCTGTTTGGTTCTGGTTAGACCATTGATTTTCTATGTATTTAACACAACCTATTTATTGCTGTTCAACAATTATTGTTAATAAGCCTATTCAGTTTTTTCTTTTTAGTATCCAAACCTTGAAATAAAATCAACCATCAGCCGATTTTAAGCATTTATGGCTTAAAATAGCTGAACTCTGCTAAGAGTGTGAAAGTAAATTAAATTCTGTATTACATGGGATATTTGAGGTTAGCCATTATTCAATCTGATTGGCTATCTTGTCATTCATCTGATTGTCACTACTATTCTTACTGCCAATGTCAAAACAGCTCTTATAAATTTGTCAAAAATTATTTGAATCAGTTTTAAATAATCATCTTGAAGCAATTAAATGTCAAATAATGATTGTTTATTGTTTATAAAGTTTTCCCAATGTTCTAAAGATTTATCAAACAAATGAATCATTTTATAAATCAGAAGCTATGTTGACTCCGCCCACTACTGTTGATTGTCTGTCAGTACCACTAACAGTCCGTGCAAATGCAGCCGTGGAGCCGTCTCCAGTCCAGTTCAAATCTTGGAAGTCTAACCGTAGTTTAACCGTTTATAATGACAATTTAAGTTTGAAGTTGTAAGGAGGATAGGAAAATAAAACACTTCACATTGCTTCAAAATAATTTATTTTGCAGTATTAAATTTGTAGATTATTTATACCCGTTTTTATCGTTATTCACGAATTATTTCTCGTCTCGAAAAATCTCGATCAAAATAAAATCTCATCTTGGTTAATGAGATTAAAAATTTCTCGAAAATTTCTCGTAATTTCGAGACCCGTTGATCCCTATTAATAATCCTACAAAAATGCCATACTTCATGACGGAAGGTATAATTTATCTAAAATATAAATCAGGGAATCCAGTTGAGCCTGCCAACTATAGACCAATCACATGTCTGAATACAGCATATAAACTACTCACATCTTGCTTGACCGATTCAATTTATCAGTTTGTCACTAACAATAACATAATATCGGAAGTACAACGAGGCTGCACAAAGGGATCTTATGGATGCAAAGAACTTTTAACAATTGATGCAGTTGTTATGAAGCAGGCAAAAGACAAAAAACGGAACCTTTACATGGCTTATATTGATTATAAGAAGGCATATGATTCTGTCCCTCACTCATGGCTCATAACTATTCTTAGAATATACCGTATCAACCTAAAGCTTATTAATTTCTTACAACTAACTATGAGTCGGTGGAAAACGAGACTCAGGTTACCGTCTGATGAGACTAATGAACAAGGATCAAGTATTATCGTAAGGAGAGGCATATTTCAAGGTGACTCCTTAAGTCCACTTTGGTTTGTATTGGCCCTTAATCCTCTTTCACATATGTTAGAGTCTTCCAGCTACTCTTATCAACTAAGACCTAATACAGCACCTTCAGCAAATGTGTCTCATTTATTTTATACATGGATGATCTAAAGCTTTTCTCTAATAGAGAAAATCATCTAAAACTACAAATAGAGATTGTTCACAAGTTCTCTTCAGATATAGGGATGAGCTTTGGGATAGATAAATGCAAAACTCTCAACACTCATTAAAGGCAAACAACGTTTAATAGACTGCCAAGTAAATGAGAATTTAGTAATTGAGTCTCTTGCCGAAAATAATGCCTATAAATACCTGGGAATAGCACAGGCTGCGGAGATCTGCCACAAAAACATAAAAGAAATCCTTCGAAAAAGGTTTTCGCAAAGACTGAAATCAGTTTGTGGAAGCGGATTGAACAGCAGAAATCTCACTAGAGCCATAAAAACATATTGTATTTCCCTGCTTGGCTACACTTTTGGAGTTATTAGGTGGTCGGTAACAGAGCTAGAAGATGTGCAAAGGCAAATTCGTAAAGCCCTAACAACAAGTAGAAAGCTTCACCCCCGATCTGCAATCCAACGTGTTGTTCTACCTCGGTCACAGGGTGGTAGAGGAATATTGGACTTACGAGGACTGCATGACTCACAAGTTAAGCAATTGAGAACTTATTTCTACAATCAAGATTCAACATAAATGAAAGCAGTAGTCCACTCTGACTTCAAATACACACCATTGAATTTAGTCAATAGCAACAAAGAATTTGAAGATCAAAATTCAAGACTAACGAAATCCAGTGCAGATTGGAGAGCAAAACCACTTCATGGACAATATCCAGCACTATTGGACTTAGAAACCATAGATAAAACGGCATCGTTAGAATGGCTTCAGGAGGGTAAACTTTATCCTGAAACTGAAGGTTTTATTATAGCTATACAAGATCAAGTAATACCCACAAAATACTATTTTAGAAGAATCGTGGGAGACGTCTCTATTGAAGATAATATGTGTAGGGCTTGTAAAACGCATTTAGAAACAATTCATCACTTAACATCTGCCTGCCCAGCCCTTGCTCAGCGAGATTATCTTAAAAGACACGATGATGTTGCGAAAATAATTCACTGTGAACTAGCTGTTAGACTACACCTGTCAGAAAAAAGTGAACCATACTACTCGTACAAACCTCTCCCAGTATTGAGAAATGAACAAAATAAATTATATTGGAACAGGACCATATTAACAGATCGGAGGATTGTTCATAACCGCCCAGATATTATTTGGCACAACATTAATGAGGCTACTGTATTTATGATTGATATAGTTGTTCCTGACTCACATAATCTCACAACATCATATAATGAGAAAAAAGCTAAATACAGGGAACTTGCTGATGGAGTAAAACGAATGTGGAAAGATGTGAATAAAGTTGACAATATAATATAATATAAATGATATCTTCCATTGGTATTGTTCCACAGACTTTAAAGCAAGAATTTAAAAAAATAAACATTAACAAGACAATCATCAAGCAAATGCAGCAGTCAGTCATACTTAACACCTGCCATACCATCCGGCTGGTAATGGGAGACAACGGCTACGACTGAAGAAAACACACTCAACCAGTGAAAATGAACCCTCTTGCTTTGGCCGCGGGTATCATAATACTACCAGAATTACTCTGTTTTTTGTAAATAATAATAATAATAATAATAAACATTTCTTGGGGTTATAAAATGGCATTGGCTTGTTGAATAACTTCATTCCTGAGTGTGAATCTGTGAATTTTTATTCTAATTTCAATTTGTTGTGTTTTGTTCTTTTTTTAGCAGGCCTTAGGCCTATTTATGTATTGCAATTTGGTTTTTTTACAATTTCCCCAATTGTTTTAATCTATATTTTTTATGTACATAATTTTTATTTTCATTCTTTGTACCAAACGTTTAATATTTCATTCAACAAAATTTGTATAAAATCTGACATTGACAACATTTTTTCTTTATGTATATTGTTTAGTGATTTGATTTTTGATTTATATATTTTTAAATCTTTTCAACAAAAGGATGTTCATTGCAACTTATACAAAAACAAGTGGAACAATTTGGAAACAGAATCAGTTGATCATTAGCATTGATTTGTCTTTATACAACACTCAGATAAAAGTCTCAACGAATATTTCCTGATGGGTTCGAGACAAGCAATCCTGTCCCTATGCCATCCCGAGCCATAAAAGCATTCCTGTCCATCCCTGTTTGCCGGTAACCTTTCTTTACAGCAACACTTAAAATTATAATATTTAGGTTTAATTTAGTTTAGATGGTCAGTGACCTTGTAAAGAATATAGTTAAAAGACGGATTACGAAATCCATTTTGCAGGTAGCTTTACTGGCAAGAAAAATTAGGTACCTTCCAGAATTGATCCCAATTTTTAGATCAGTCAATTATTGAAGCTGCCAATTAAATTTGCATCGTGACCGTTGACAATAATGATTTTCAATTGTCAATTTCAGCTACACCAACGACTCAACGGAGCTGCAGCTTCGCAGGCTTGGCGACCTGTGTTTTATGTTCGGTGCGTATCCGATGGCGTTCAGCGCGTACCACGCAGCTAAGCGGGACTTCAACGGGGACGCGGCGTGGCTCCACTACGCGGGCGCGCTGGAGATGGCCGCGCTCTCGCTGTTCATGCAGCCGGCCGATCCCACGCGGAAGGCGTTTGAGTATGCGGAAGAAAGCATCATGACGTACTTGAACTCGTGCAGGTATGATAGAGGTAGTAAAATTATGAAACAAAAAGATTTATAGCTTGCAAATACTTTTAAGATTATGTTGTAAGTTATACAGATAGTCCCGAAAACCCAGATTTTGATACCCCGGAAAGCCTGCCAGAGCAGTATAGTACGCTGGGATACAAAGCTTTAAGCACTACGGCATCGGCTCTAACCCTTAGAGTAGTTTTGGTTTTTATTTAAGTTTGTTTTAAAGGTTGAGATTTGGTTTTTGTATTATGTTCATAATGCAGTAAAATGGTTTTAATAGTTGCGTCCGGTGGTCAATGGAATAAGACGGAAATAGTTATATTGCTTGGTCATGCTATCTATTGCAAGTGCGTGTCCTAACCTATGTCAGATTGTTCAAGTGACCCGTGTGTCCATCCACTCCAATGCCTTTTTAACATTTATTATTACACATTTCCTTGTACATATATGTATTTAATTGTTCAGAAAGATCTGGATAACGAAGATATGTACAATTGATAATATTTTAAAGTAGTAGGAAAATTTAGTGAAGCTTTGAGTAACTAAACTAGGTTTTATGAAAAAAACTTAATCTTATATATTGAAAAGAAGACATTTTTTATCGTACAAAATCACATTATTTAAAATTATTTAAGTAAATGTGTTTAGTAATATAACACCTTTACTATTATATTTATATATTATTTATTTTATTTTTTGTTTTAAACGTACAGCGAACGTTTGTAAATATTTTCCATTTTTTTTTCCATAACGAAACTAAAAAAAATATATTTTCAACAAACCCAAACATATTTCCACGTAGGGCAATAAATTGCTTACATTTTTTATATCTTCGGTTGTCTGTAAAAAATCAGTGCAAAATTTCTAGTACTCTACTTTTGAATTTTTTTTATCATTAGGTTATCATTGGTAGTTTGACACGATTAATTTTAAAATACCTCCATCGCAGCGAACCTGCGTGATCAGCGAATTTTCAATTGATTTTAGGTATTTTTTTCTATTTCCCCAAGAACACCATGGAGTTGAGTCAGTAGGTTTGCCGCCATATGGGTTTTGTAAATAAATATAAGTTAAAGCCTACTTAATAAATGTACATACCACAACTTATGAAGCTATGGTATTTTTAATTTTTCCCATAAACCTCATAGGGATGAGTACGCAGGTTTGCCGCCTACTACTGTGGACAGTGATGCATGTGTTGTGCAGGATGCCGCAGTTCGCGACGCGCGCCACGCTGTTCGCCTCCGAGTGTCTGCGGGGGCGCGGGCTATGGGGCGAGGCGGCCAAGCAGCTGATCCGGATGACCAGCGAGGACTCGGACTTGCGCAGCGCCCTGCTGCTGGAGCAGGCAGCCTACTGTTTCCTCGCCTCGCCCCGGCCCCCGATGCCCCGCAAGTACGCCTTTCACCTGGTGCTGGCGGGGCACCGCTTCTCCAAGGCGGGGCAGAAGAAACACTCGCTGCGGTGCTACCGGCAGGCGTACCAGGTCAGTGAAGAAGCGTTTCATACGTTTCTGGTTAGGGTTTAATTAAATTCAAAACTGTTTATTCTTAGAAACAAATTTTTTACATTTCCTCGTTTGTCAAGTGCACATGAACATGCGAGACAATTAATCTAGACACGGGAAATTTTTAGTACGTCCTTCACAGTGGCTGGTATTCACATGTTTAAATAAATATGCTTAAAAGTTTTAGCTTGATCTTCCAGCAAGTAATGTTGAATTTTAAATTCTTGACGTTGAGTTATCTAAATAAATGAAAATGTAACACCTCAATAATAACAAACTCTCAGATGATAACAAGACCAACAATGATCAATTTGCAACAATAAAAGAGAACAATGAATAAATAATTTGAACAGATAATAAAAAATAAATAACAACAATTAAATAAATATTCAACATGAAAAGTTTAAATAAACCTATGAATTCCAATTAATACAACTTAAGGGTACTTTCCCCTACTCAGCTTAAACAAATCCAGAAAAATGTCAATGTTAATTCTTATGGCAAAATCTGGTTTAATCCTAAGTTTTTTTTTTTTAAACCAGGTTGGGGAAGCAGCCCTTAAATATGCAAAACAACATATCCGCACATTTCTACACTGAGGATTTGATAATATCTTTATGTTTTACAAACTGTGGCGATCTATTTGCTAACTAGGATGATTGTGTCCGCCGATCTAAGGCAGTAATGCCCAACGACCGGAGTGATCGCGTCCACCAACCGGGGGCGCTGGGCCTCTCCGATATTGATGTGCCCGGGCCTCGATTTGTGAACAGTAATAATTCACTTAATGAATAGTAAATACTGTTTTGGACTGGTTTTGATAAATTGGCGGTATAACAGGTGAAAAATACAGGAAATGTATGAGAATTTTGTGGATTTTATTTTTCGGACACCCTGTTTGTACAGTAGACTCCCTCTTAACCGGCCACCTTTTAACCGGTCTCCGCTTTAACCGGCCTACTCTGACACAAAATAACATCTTTTTAACCGGCCATTTTTTATCTCAACATCGCTTCAACCGGCCGCGTTTCGCCGGAAACTAAGTTTTCTTATCTAATGTATCATTCAATTCAACTTTATTTCATATTGACGTTCCCAAGCCAATTAAACTATAATGTCCTGGCGGAAGTGACTGCCACCGGAAATCAATGCGTTTGCGCCTAATATCCAGTAGACCACAATAAAGAAACGAATTATTATTAGTGTAGGTTTGTTGTGGATTTCATGGGTGGTGGATATTACAGTAGCTATAAATCATATACAGTAATGTATTTAAGGTTGTTTTTCAAGTAATAATTATATTTAGATCATATAAAATTGTGGGATGGCGTTCTTAAATGAACATCGGTTTAACTGGCCAATTCATTATCCGGCTGCGTCCTGGTCCCGAGGTGGCCGGTTAAGAGGGAGTCTACTGTAATGCCTGAATGTGAGGGGTCGTAGAGAAAAGATAAAAGTTAACTGTACTATCAATCCAAATGCTTTTACAAATCATTCATAACTGCTCAAGCTAGGTTCGAGCGCAGAGTAATTTCCGACAAACCCCGATAACTTCAAAACTAGTTTAGAGTTTCCTCAACTAATACCCAACAGGGACTAAAAACGGTTGTCACGCAACCCTTCCCAATAAGGTGCAAAGCCTTATTTAGTATGAAAGGAATGTTTTTTATAGTCAGTACCGTAGCCTAATAATTTTAAATTTTTATTTATTTTGACTTGTCTTTTGACGATCAAAGTAAATTTTTCCCCTCTTCATTTGGTTCAAATTATATTTATAATCTGGTGATTCATGAATATCTCAGACTCTCCAAGAAACTAACTAGGGCTATTTGACAAATGGACGCTTAGTAAAAAAATTAGAAAAAAATTTCAGAATATTATTAATTAGTGGTATTGGTGGCCTTTCATAATTGACCAACCTGGCACAAAACAGCTACAATAATATCCATAACAATATTTAATGCATCTTAGTTAAATTTATAGATTTTTTGTTTATATTCATTGAGTGCTCGTAGGTTTCACATTTTGTTGTTTACACAAATACATATTCAGATTTCTTCTACATTACACAAACAGGTCTTGCCTGACTTGTAATAAGTTATGATAACTTTATTTATTTGAGATTAGAAATAATGTCCGCTATACAGAACCAATATTAATTTAATGTCTGTAATACAAATTTAAGAAGTTTTTCAAACACACACAGCTGCACTAAAATATTAAAAAGTTTTGAACAAATTAGATATTTTCAAAACTTTAACTAGTCTTTTAGATTGCTATAACTTACATACAATTTAACATCTAAATAAATTTTTTCTTTGTCATTTACAACAGAGTAAAATTATGACTATCTGAAACTGAAAACTGTTTGAAAAAAAATTAAAGGTCTACGAGAACAAAAGCTGGAGCCTAGCTGAAGACCATATCCACCACACGATCGGGCGGCAGGCGACCACGCTGAAGCAGATGACAGAGCTGCTGAAGCGTTTGCGCAACTGCTGCCTCGGGCCAGCAGACAGTCTGCGGCGCAGCAGGCGACCTTCCTGCGGGAATACCTTACGACGCAGCAGGTAACGTTCACAACAAGGTAACATCTACTTGAATCTCTCAGTGAGTCATAGGAACATTTAATAAAAATGCAGTTTTATTCCCATTTCCTTTTCTTTTCTTACTACTATTAACGAGTCTATTTCATAACATTGTCAACTGTCCGTGCATTGAGTTGTTAAAGACACTAAGCTTCCATTTTAACGACTTCTAAGCATTGAACTTGTTGATGAGCTGGACAATACTCTAAAATAATAAAGTCCGAGTGTCTGATTATCGACTTTTTCCAAGCCAAATTCTTCTACTCGCGTTTAAGGTGCAGGTAAAGAAACACTAATGATGAAGGGGGTAAATTCAAGTAAGTTTTGTTTATGTAGTAGAACTACTACATTTGATGTTTTTCATAAACCAGAATAAGTATTATGAATGACAAATATAAAAATTAATTACAGTCATACATTGATATAACGAACCTTGTTATGACAAATTCCTTAACATAGCAAATTTTTAAAATCTCCTAGAACTTTTAATAAAATCTTATGCAAATTTCACCTCTACGTAACAAATACACTGTACTAAAATTTCAACATAACGAATTTCCTACAATCACCCCCGAGTAAAAATAAATCACCCCCGGTGTAGTGAATTTTTTGTAAATAGAACCTCTACATAGTGAATTTCACCTCAATATAACAAAAATCCCACGTATACATTATGTACATTGGCATAACCAGAGTGTCTACCAATCGGGGAAAGTCGTAAAGTCGGGAAAAATTTGGGAATTTTGTGAGGCCAGGAAAAGTAATAAAAAAGTTAGGTTTTTGGTTGAAAAAACTCATTTTATAACAATAATACAAAATTTTTACAGTGTTTACAAAACTTTACAATTTATCTTAGGAAACTTTACAAAAATATGGGTTGTGAAGTTCCTCTTTTGGTCAGGCAATTTCAGAAAAGTGGTCTGAAAAAGTCGGAAAATTCATTTATGAAATTTAGTAGACACCCTGCATAATGAACAGAAATAAACAATAAGTACGAAAACCTTTGTGTCTCAACATGAAAGCTCCTTTCTGGTCTGCATTTCTAGACACAATCAGACGGTTTCTTTAAAAGCCCATTTAATATTTCACATTCCCCAACAGGTTTGATATATCAAGGTTCCACTTTATTTGCAATTTAAAGTTTATTGTTACAGCATGAGTAATACTGTACTGTATTATGTATGGATCTTATTTTAATTTTCGGCCTTGAAATTCATTTAGTGTGTGTAAAGGAAACAATTTCCCAAAGCTCTATTTTTTTATGAGATTAATCACAATTGGAATGAAACTGGATGTAAACCTCGATGTAGCAAAATTTGAGCCTACTAAATCTCAAGTACAATCTAGTTCATCGAACTCTGCGACATCGGAACTCCGCTTCATCGGAACTGAAAATCTGGATATTATTAATTTTTTTTCTAACGAAATAAATAATTTTTTTGTTTAACCCTTTCAATTTTCATTCGTTCTATCCGCAAAACAGTGAAGTATCACATTTTGCATCAAACGTCATCAGGCGTTTTCTATAATCTGTACCCATTGATGTGATTTATGAGGCCGTGGAGTATTCGCACAAACATAGAAAGAGGAAGGGAGGCAGGAAGTAAACATCCGCTTCGACCGCTTCCCAAACTGTCATTCCCGCTGTCTTGCGTCGCGACTGCACCTGTGTTACGTGGAAGTCAGTTGAATGCTGGAATATGAGTGGAATACAAATATGGAATATGAGAATAAAGATTTTGGATCTTTATTTCCTGCGTTGTTTTTATTCCTATAGATTCATTGTTACCATGTTCTAAGTTTGAGTGCCTTATTTCCATTAAATTTCTTGTATTATCTTAAAAACAAGAGTGAATACAATCATGATAGGTCACCGTACGGTCGGAAATCCGCTTCATGCCGTAGTAGTCTTCCTTAGTAATTCTGTGTGTGTGGGAATAGTCGTTGGCTGCCATGGCTGCTGACGACAAATCATTAACACACAGAATTACGGAGATTAGTTTTATAGTGGTATCGTTATCGAGATATGTCGATAACAAATTGAGCTATCATCACGCAGATCTGATAGTCCGTCGTGTTATCTATTAACAAATAAGATAAGCATGTTAACCATTAAACACAGGAAATCTGTCTGCAAAAAAGTTGACTATTAGAAATTATTATTTATTACAAGAGAATTGGAGGAATTTAATTAAAAATACAGAATAGCTTACAACGTATAATTTATTTATATCCAACATATATACACAACTCGAAGTAAACTGAACACGTCTTACAACCTTTCAATAATTAACAAAATTGATTAAACTATACAGGAATTTTCATGTTTTCCTATTTCCAAGTGTTGGCAGACCATCGGATGCATAGGCATTGCCAAATTTTTTATTTTGATGTAAAAAGTAAATCCTATTCGGATTACTTTGTGCATATCCGGCGCTCCCGCTTGATAACACACTACCTCCAAAGGCCTCTGCTTTTATTCGTATTTCAGTTTCTATTGCCACATCTACACTCGCCTCTACATTTTTGTCATCCTTGGATCTTTTTGGAAATAGACCGATCCCTAAACCATCAACAAAGCTTAGAACATTGTTTGATCGTAATGATCTAAAAAACATGTTGTCAATGGTTGCTTCTTAATATCTCACATATTCGTCTGCTGCGGAACCGCTAATAACATATTTTGCTTCACTTATTTCCCCAGTGCCCGCTAAATCCACATTAACGTCATAAGGCCTATGTTGTACTACAGAATTGTTATGAAATGCGTATGATTTGTTGTGGAAGAGCCCGTCTTTAGGCTTATATGTAGTTTCATATATAAGTCCCATCGTTGTGTTAGCGTTAACCCTGAGGGTAGCCATTTCAAAAGCCGGTGGCATATGGACATTCGCCTCACCAAGGTCGACGGACTTTTTAGATGATGTGTCGAATCTACTAGTTATCTTCTTGTAGATTATTCTATTATCAACTGGTTTCATTTCGCTGACGGCACCGATTTTGGTTTTATCGGTTTTGGAGAAACTAGCCTTATTATTTAATGCACTTATGGGGCTCCCATACAGAAATTGTGGAGTAATACTGTTTCCAAGTGCCACGGGGCCATGTTTTTCAAACCCCCTAAAGATTCCCAAATAATGGTTCGGTGTAACACTTTTTATGTTTACCGATGTACTTCCTTGCACTACATCGTTTGTTACTCCTAGGTTATATATTTTGATCGTAACTGATTCAACATATGCTGTATGAAAAGAGTTGATAATCGTGTTATATTCACGTTCAGTTAAGTAGAAGTATAATTTTTCCCAAGGTAGTGAATGTATGAAAGCCTTTATTTGTGTTTCTCCTTTAGAGTCTTCCGAAGTAGCTTCCGTCTTAGAATATTCAATCAAATGACTCTCAAATGCTATTTCAAAATGTTTACTAAATCCCCAGTTAGTGCTATGTGGGGGTTTAACTCCAGTTCCTAATGATATTATCGATGAAGTTGGCTGATTTGGAGATAAAGTATATACATTATGTGAATTGTACGGAGCATCGACAACATCCATACTTTGTTCCATATTGAGCCTAGGATATAATGTACTGTGAAGTATTCCTTCTATATTTTTTTTTGCGCCAATCCCGGCTTGACCTGCTAACTTTCCAAAGAATTCAGTATAGGAATGCGGCTCTATTTCACTAAGTTTACTCAGGAATGTATTATCAGCTTGTTGAATGGCTTCAAACGCGTCGTCTTCGTTACCTGCGATTTGAAAGTCTTGGGAAACCCGGGCGTATTCTTCGTCGTGTCGTTGTGCCGCTTCGTCCACACGGTTTGCTGGAAGTCCGTTATCCGTTGGGTTGCCCGGCCCGAGATAGTTGTGACCCGGGAACAGAAATCCTCTGGTCCTTTCGATCCCCGAATCTGCAACTGTGTGGAATCCCTCCTCGGGAGTGGTATGGCGCACGTGGTACGGTTGGACAGGGCTGTCTGGAGCCCAATGAGTTACTTCTATGCCTCGAAGGTCCTGCTTCAGGCTCTGTCCTTGGCCGGTTTCGTCTCTCTTCCTCACTAGGATCACTATCTCTTCTGCGTTTTGACCGTAAACTAATGCCTAACGACTTCTTACGATCACGATCCATCGAATGAAAGAGCCGTTCCCTGAGTATACATATATAGCTACAATTGTGTATTTCACATCACGTACTTTTTAGAATACACATATAGCCAGCGAAGAAAGTACGTGAGGGACGCGACTAGTCGCCGTTTTATTGCTCGGAGGTTATATCAAGATGGCTGCTTAGTGAATATAAAGTAATAGTTTACAAAGTTTTTTTTTTAGTAATTCTGAGTGAATTAGCAGTTTTTAAAGTGATAATTATATTCAAAAGTCTTATTGCTATGTAAGTGAATATAACTGAATAATAGAATCATATTTTTTATGGCCTTATAAATATATATATCCAAGATTAAAGAACTTACATTTTTTCAGTTGAAAAAGCACATGTTTTGGTTCACTTTATAAACTTGAAATAATTCACAAATACAACAAAGTATCAACCACAAACTATAAAAAACATAAAATAGAACCTACTGTATCAGAGTATGACTGTGCTTTTGATGAGCTGAAGAGGCACTTTAAAGAGGGAAAATTTCAAAGACTTGTGTGCTCCCCAATGGGCTGTGTAAGGGATTGGATAGACCCTAAACACTTTGCATCCAGGATTGTTGATCTGCAAAACTACACCGGAGCATCGGTTGTCATCGTTACCAGTGATCAACCTACAAGAAAGAGACCATTGTGGGGCGGAAGGACACATCCTGAGTTTGTCAAAGCACTCCAAGAGGCCATCAACAACTGTCAACATCATCCGGCCACCTACCAGTCTCTGTTGAATCAACCCTCAACCGTACAACCAGCTCTATCAACAGAGACTGCCACGTCGACTGCAATAGGGAAGAGTGACTCCACACAGACAATAAATGAATTTAATTTTCCACTTCTCCCCCCTCCTGCCCAGTTCTGTAACACAAACCCGACCTCCGACCTACCTAGTACATCCCTAATTAACACCCAGACTCCCATCCCAAATATAGGTTTTTTAGCAAACCTCAACCACTTCCCCCCTCTGAAGTAAATGTTGAAACTTGTAATGTTTATCAATTTCAAAAGGTTAGCGGTAAATTAGCAGATACTGTACATAAAATCAATTCTGTAAAAAGAAACAATCATAACTCCACAACCTCCAAAATTAAACAATCTGCAAAACAAAAAAATAAAGGAACTACATTATCAATATTTCATCAGAATATACAACATTTTTCATCCAGGAAATTGGCGTTAGAAGTAACATTAGAGGAAGTGAAACCAGACTTGGTTATACTAACTGAGCACAAACTTAAATCTAATGCAATTAAATTTATAAAAATTTCAGATTATTTGGTCAAATCTCACTATTGTCGAACGGAATCTGGAGGTGGAGGTGTTATGATTCTTAGTCATAAGGCACTTAAAGTTAAACAAGTAAGATTAGAAGAGATCGATAGACTGAATAAAGATAAAGAATTTGAGTGTTGTTTAGTTGATTGCAAATTAGAGGGATTTTCATTTATTTTAGTGGGAATATATAGAACACCTGGTGTTGCGTTTGATCAGATATTTCTTGACAAACTAGAAATGGCTTTGGAGTTACTGACAAAAAAGTTTGTAAATTTAATTATAGCCGGAGATATTAATGTGGACGTGCTACAGATGACTAACAAAGCGAATAGATTCCGCAATATATTAAAAGAATATAATATGCACTATCTAGTAAATTTCCCAACCAGAGTAACATTAACATCAGAAAGCGCAATAGATAACTTTTTTACTAACATGCAGAAACAAAATTTATCCATCACAGGACTGATCACAGAACTCTCTGACCATGATGGTCAATTATTAGAAATAAATAACATTAAAAAGCAATACATTCCTCAAAATCAATCTAAATTTGTCCGAAAATTTATTGAAGAAAACATTAAACTTTTTAATCAGAGATTAAGGGATGAATCGTGGCTGGAAGTTTATGTAGCACCAATTGAGGCAAAATTTGATACTTTTCACAATATCTTCATGTACTATTTTGACACTTGCTTTCCTCAAGTTAAATCTAAAGCGAAATTTAAACGGAAAAATTGGTTCAATTGCCAGCTTATAAAGGACAAAGAAGAAATTGTTAGTTTAAGCCAAACAATAAGAGTGACTAAAGATAAATTTTTGAAACAAAACTTAAAAGAACTAAAGAAGAATTACAATAATAATTTGATAGATGCAAAAAAAGAGTTTTTAGAAAGTAAAATCAATAATTCTAAAAACATCTGTAAGGATACTTGGAGTTTAATAAATAATGAAATTAAACAGAGACAAGACACTCACAACAATATATCCTTAGTTTTCAATGGTGAAAAGTACTCTGACCCTCATGAAGTATGTAACATTTTTAATAATTATTTTGTAAACATTGTAGATGACTTAGTTTTACCAAGAATAATTAATAGTGATATTGATCTCGCTGACTCAAATCTACCCTCTTGTAAATTTAATGCACAGCCTGTTAATGAGAAGGAAGTAGATAAAATTATTTCCTCTTTTGAAAATAAAAAGTCAGTTGGGTATGATGATATTCCCATGACAGTAATAAAAAAATCAAAAATGTACTTATTAAAACCTATAAAACATGTCATAAATTCCTCATTCATATCCGGGATTTTTCCTGAAAAACTCAAGGTATCTAAAATTAAACCAATTCATAAAAAAGGAAGTGACTTGGATCCAGGGAATTATAGGCCAGTATCAATTATACCAACATTTTCTAAAATCTTTGAACGAGCAATGTATAACAGATTGGTAAATTATCTAGAACAAAATGATTTGTACAATGAAGAGCAGCATGGCTTTCGGGCTGGCAAATCAGTCACCACTGCTAGCATAAATTTCATTGAGACAGTAGTAGATGCCATAGATAGAGGTGATAATGCGATCGGTGTTTTTATGGACCTTTGTAAAGCTTTTGATAGTGTTCACCATGGTAAACTGTTTAGTACCCTAGAGAGTATCGGCATAAAAGGTAGGGAACTGAATTGGTTCAAATCTTATATCTCGAATAGAAAACAGTTTGTAGAGCTATCCTATTTAAATAAACCAAATGAACTTTCTAAAACAAGATCTTCCTTTAAAGCAATAGCCCATGGAATTCCTCAAGGTTCAATTCTTGGACCCGTCATGTTTATTTGCTATCTTAAGGGTATGCCTTCATTAGTGTCTGGTTCTCAAAGTAAACTATGTCTATATGCAGATGACTCAAATCTGATTGTTTGTGGTAAAGAGTTATCGGAAACAGAATTAATAATAAATAAGAACCTCTCAGATATTAAGAATTATTTTGATAGTAGGAACCTATTGCTTAGTTTGGAAAAAACTAATTTTGTACAATTCCGTACAAAACAAAAAAGAAGTAAACAAGTAGCTAAAATAGAAATTTGTAGCAATGAAATAAAACCAGTTAGCGAAACCAAATTTTTAGGTCTGTTGGTAGATGAAAATTTGTCTTGGAACAGTCATGTTCAAGAGTTAAAAAACAAAATTTGCTCTGGATTATTTGTTCTAAGAACCATGGCGAAATTCTGCTCAACTAAAACACTAAAAGCTATCTACTATGCTCACATACACTCTCATATATCATTTGGGGTTGTTTTATATGGTGGGACTAGTGACGCAAACCTCAGTAGTATATTAACCCTCCAAAAAAAAGCAATTAGAATTATTTTAAATCTCAAAAATCAAGATTCAGTAAAAAGCTACTTTTCTGAGTTAGGAATAATGACTGTTTATGGCATGTATGTGCTTGAAACAATAATGACTATTAAAAAAACTGAGAATTTTTTACCTAAATTAGGAGATTTCCACACATACAACACAAGAAATAGAAACAAATTTGCCATTCAATCACATTCCATGAGTTTTTTCAGGAAAAAGCCTACAAGTGCTGGTATTAGGTTCATTGCCCAGTTACCAAAAGATATTTTGGCTATAGTAAATCTAAAATCATTTAAAACTAAGCTAAAACAATATCTGATACAAAAGGCACCATACTCATTTGAGGAAATTTTGAGTCAGTAGATCAATCCCATAATTTTTTACTAAAATTTGTATTTTTCTCGTTTTTTTCATTAGTTGATATATTTTTGTTTTTGGCTTTTGTTTTGTTTTGTTTTTGTTGTTGTTGAGTTAATTATATGCATCATATATTGTGAACAACACAATGATTTCATATAAAAACGCAATTCTGTATTTGTACCAGTGTATGTCAATTTTTACTTGTACAAATCATGAATAAAGAAGTTTTGAATTGAATTGAATTTGAATTGAATTGAATTGAATTGAATAATAGTTTTGCAATATCACTAATTTATTGTTAACATCTACACAAGTTATAAGTTGTAAACATTTTGGCAAACAGGAACCAGGAGTTCATATTTTTTGGCCAGCAGACTATCACTTCATGTTTAAACATTCACATCAGCTAGCCTGCCTCTGGACTCAGTGGACTTTAGCTTATCAGTGAACTGTCAACAACTTCACCCAGCTGGTTAGCCACAGGTTTTGTTTACATACAGAGAAAAGAATATTGGATGACTGTGTAACTTAAATTCAACTAATGGTGAATTAAAAATTATCAGTAAAATTCTGAACTAAATCCTAAAATGATTATAGGATTTTTATACCATTTTAGAATCCTTTTTTTTAACAATTTAGAATCATAATAAATAAATTTATCTATAACTGTTCCTAATAGTTTATGATATCGTATTTCCTTTATATTTTGATACCTTAAAATGGATTCCACTCAAAAAGACTCCAGACAAATCTCAACCCTGCCTCGTGGGTGGACAAGGGAAGAGAAACTGAGGAAAACTGGCTTAAGTAAGGGCAAGGTGGATGTTTATGTTAAATCACCAGGAGGGAAATTATTTCGATCCAAAAAAGAACTTCAAAAATATATTGAGGAAAAAAACCTTTCACTCAAAATAGAGGATTTTAATTTCTCTCACAAAAAAGACAAAAGTAATAATTCTTTGACTTTGAGTATTAATGAATCATTAAGTAGTCAAGATTCCATAAATTCTTCCGTTTCACTGAGCTCTAATGAATCTATAGGTATACAAACTGAAACACCAAATATCCAGCCCTATTCAACATCTCAAACTCAAACTGACATTGAAGCTGTAAAAATGCTGCTAGTTTTAGATGAGCTTTTGAATGGAAGATGGTTAACTGATCTATCAATACAACCTTATTTTCAGTTGTTGAATGATAATTTCCTGGATAAAAAATCAAGTTTAATATTAAATCCCATGGTTGTGCATGCTATGAAGAATACCAACGATTTTGATTTCATGTTGGACCCAGTCAATGTTAGGGCAAAAGAGTTTATTATTATGCCCATTAATGATTCAGTAAGCCTGACACAATTTGATAGTGGCTCTCATTGGAGCACATTGGTGTTCAGTAAATCTGAGAACAAATTTTTGTATTTTGACTCCATGTCACCTTATAATGAAGCTAGTGCTCTTCAGGTTGCAAATAAACTTTCCGCCTACCTGAATGGAACAATGACACCTAATTTCATTGCACTTGGCGGACCACAGCAGTCAAACACCAGTGACTGTGGAGTTTTTATGTGCTGGACAATAGAATCTTTGGTACACGATATTGTTGCAACTGGTTCATTGAATATTGACTTTATTGTACAGGCTAAACTGACTCAATCTGACATGATTAGAAAACGTTCCCTTCTCTCATATGTGCTTTTCAACATGGGAAAAATCTCCAATGAAACGATTATTTCGTTAATGTTGGAAAGAAATGGAAAGAACATCCCAGTAGAAGAGAGAATCACTTTGAAACCTCATGCAAGTGTTACCAGAAGTGATAAACCTGGTACGGTTCAATCAAAGCTTACCGGTAGCTGGAATACTGTTGAAGGGAGACCCGACAAAAAAATTAAAAAGGCGATAAAACAATCCATAACAGTTGAACCACACTCCTTGCCTCTGAGCAACAGGTTTGAAATTCTTAGTGAAAATAGCTGTGAAAAGAATGGTCAAGATAGTTCGGAGACCATCAACCAAGCCCACAGAAATAATAAAAAACAAAGAATGTATAAGAATACTAGTGTAAATGAGATCCATAAAACTAAAATTACTTTCTGTGCAGACAGCCAAGGTAAAGACTTAGCTCCAAAAATTTCTGAACTAAGTGGTGGTACTGTATCAGCTTTTGGCTATGTAAGACCGAACACAACACTTATGCAAGTAATTGATTCAATTAAAATTGACAAAACAAATGGTCCTGTATTAATTCTTGGTGGATCTAATGATAGTTTGAAGGGAAATTTCACAAACATACAAGAAAACCTTGAGAGTGAACTGAAATTGATTTCAAAGTCCAGACCGGTTTTCTTATGTACCATACCAATTCGACACGACAAGTTTCCGGATAGTACAGAAAATATTCAAATACAAATGGTTAATAATTACATCAAGGAAGTTGCAGCTCGGTTAAACAACGTAGCAATCATTAACCTCAATCACCTGAAAAGACACCATTATACCGTACATGGTTTACACCTGAACATCAAAGGCAAGACTAAGCTTGCTCGCATATTTTTAAAAGCTCTTATTTGGTGGAACAATAAAGAAATAAACCATCAATACCAAAAGCATCAACTTCCAATAAATGTTTTTGAGATGGATATGAAAGATAAAATTTTGGAACATAAACAAAATAAAAATAATGCTTTTGCACACACCATATCAGGTGACTTTGAAGCAGACAGACAGATGTCGGCTGGCGTGGCTTTAACTTTTAAGAGACTGTTTGGCAAACCACTTGTTACTGACTGCTTAACCGACTATCTTGCCTTCCAACAAGTCCCGGGTGGAGCTGGAGTCTATGCGCTTGTAACCAAAGATAAGTTCAATGGCAAACCTAAATATGAAGATTATGATTCAGCTTTCGCAGATTTAACTGAAGACTTTAAAAAAAAGGGATTTAGTAAATTAATCTGCTCAGCCATGGGGTGCGTGCGTGATAAAATACCCATAGAACATTTTGGTTCCAATATTGTGAAATTTCACCGTCTCACTGGAGCCCAGGTCGAAATAATATCTTACAACCAATGGTGGGCCTCCAGAGTGTTGTGGAATGGACTTTCCTATGAGGAATTTAATGCCAGTTTAAAACGTCACATTCTAACAAAATATTTGCAAGCCGAACCTTCCCCTGACGCCCTTCACACAAACCAGCCTGAGACCTGTTCACCTGTAACTGTACCATCTACACCTTCAGACAATACCAGCACCAATGATGACCTCCACCTTTGCCAACCTCAAATCTGCCCACCTGAAACATCTGGAGACAACACTATTGATGACCTCGAGGAGCCAGCAAACCAAGTGTTCAGTGAAAGTGAAAAATATGGGCAATATAGTGTCAGTGACCAGTGCTCCAAAGTTCCAGGTTTAAACTAGGTCCGTATGACAAAGAAAATATTTCTGCATGTACATATAAGTATTTAAGAATAACAAACCCTAAAAAATAAGTAATTTTTATGATTTATGTTTAAAAAAAGAAAACAATGAGAATGTTTCTGTTTGTAAATACAATTGTGTAAATAATTCCATAAAAAATTGTAAAAAAAATTCCACTATACCAATGAAAGTCTTACAACAACAAAATGTTTTACAAATTAATAGTGCAAAAAATATCAATAAGCAACCTTGGATTTTGCATTGGAATATACAAGGCTTCTTAAATAACTATGATGATTTAGATTTATTTCTTGAAAATTTAGATAAAAATGTGAAAATAATATCAATAAATGAGCATTGGCTGTCTGATAGCAATATACTCCCTTCTGTAAATAGATTAGAAAAATTTAAGATTGGAGACTATTTTTGTAGGAAGATTAAAAAAAGAGGAGGGTCAGCTATTTTAGTATCTAAAGAACTTGACTTTAAAGTAAGAGACGATTTAAAGTTTGCAAATGAGGAAAATTCTTTTGAAGCTAGTTTTATTGAGATATCTCTCTGGAAAACACTTTTTATTTCAATATACAGGATTCCAAATCATGATATTGATAAATGTTTTTTGAACAAGTATGACTCTCTGTTAGATAAGATTTCACACGAATTACAGTTAAAAAATATTGTTATTTGTATGGATCATAATATGGATTTTTTGAAGGATGATAATAGAGGAAAACAGTTACAGTACATTTGTGAACAGCATGGTTTAAAATATCATTTTGTAGATCCCACAAGAATCACGCCATCGTCCAAATCATGTATTGACAATATTTTCTCAAATAATAGAACTTTAACCAGCCAAGCTCATACAGCTGTTATAAATGCAGGTAACTCAGACCATGAAGCTCTATTGTTATGCCTGGGTGAAATCAATACAAAAAATATAACTAGTAAGCCAAAGTTCATTTTCAGAAGATTGTTTTCAGGCGATAACTTAAAAAATTTCAGGAATAACTTACAACTATCATTATGGCATTTTGATCCCTCTATTGACGTTAACATGAATTACAATAGTTTTCTTGACAATTTTTTGTTAAATTTCAATAATGCATTCCCGCTTAAACCATGTAAATCCACAAATAAAAAAAGTGAACACAAAAATTGGGTCACAATCGGAATAAAAATTTCTGCAGAGAAAAAACGTCTTTTACATCAAGAATCTAAGTGGAACAAAAACCAAGACTTTATAAACTATTTCAAGAAATATAAAAAAATATTCAAAAAAGTCACTGCCCTTTCTAAAAAACTATCGAATGAAAATTATATAAAAAAATCATCAAATATAACTAAAGCCACTTGGGCTGTACTAAACAAGGAGATGGGTGTAAATAAAAAGGATAATGAAATTCCATATAAAATTGATGGATCCAAACAGAATAGTTACAAAATTAAAAAAGAATTGGCTAATAGTTTTAATGAGAATTTTTTGAATGTAAGAAATAAGGTTCAATCTGATCCAGATGAAAAAAAGGCAATGAGTTTCATGGTCAATGAGCAAAACAATGTATTCACATTAAATAAATTAAGCATATCTCATATAAGGAAGATAGTGTTTTCTTTAAAACCATCCAAGGCCTCAGGGTGGGATGAAATTCCATTATTTGTGATTAAAAATGTAATAGACCTTATCCAAGAACCTTTGTGTAAACTCATAAACCAGTCTCTTGAACATGGAGTTTTTCCTGATAAATTAAAGTATTCTGAAATTAGACCACTATATAAGAAAAACGACATAAACAACATAGACAATTATCGTCCTATTGCATTACTTCCATGTTTCTCCAAAATATTTGAAAAAGCAATTGACATTCAATTAAGATTATTTTTAGAAAGTAATAACATTTTAAACAAAACTCAATTTGGTTTTCGAAAAGGGTACAGTTGTCAAACATCAATGGCAAGGATAGTGAACTCCATCACACGGGCTCTGGATGGATCCCAGAGGGCAGCTGGTGTTCTCTGTGATCTGTCTAGGGCTTTTGATTGTGTTGATCACGACATCCTCATAGGTAAACTTAAAAAAATTGGCATTAGAGGCAAAGAAATTAATTTATTTTCATCTTATCTTTCCAATCGGTTTCAGAGAACTAAATTAACAAAAAATAATGAAACTGTATATTCGACTTGGGAAAAAGTAATATGTGGTGTGCCTCAGGGGTCAATACTGGGCCCTAGTATGTTCATAGTCTATGTTAATGACCTACCTCAAGTCTCAAATATGGAACTCTTTCAATATGCTGACGATACAATGGTGCTGTGTACAGGACCCAGTATCGACTCCCTGCAGCACACACTGGACAGGGAGGTAAAAGCTCTCAAAGACTGGTTCCAGGCGAATGGGTTGGTTATGAATGAGGATAAAACACAGCTTATAAAATTTAGTTCTAATAATAGATATAAAACAGACAAAATTACAATACCAAGATCTAAGATATCACTGCAGCAAAATGTGAACTTTTTAGGTATTATTGTAAATGAAAATCTAAACTGGGAACCACAAGTTGATAATTTGGTCAAACGATTAAATAGCTGCATTTTCTCTCTCAGCGTAATCAGACAAGCTGTAAATCTAAAAACTCAGCTTATAGTGTATCATGCTTATTTTTCTTCAATAATGACATATGGCATTTTGGTTTGGGGAAACTCATCCCATTCTAAAAAGATATTCAAAATTCAAAAAAAAGCAATTAGAATTATTGGGCGAGTTCCTCCTAGAACTCCTTGTAAAAACCTTTTTCAAAAATTTTCTGTTTTAACATTTTATGATCATTATATTTTAGACATTTCAAGTTGGGTTAAAAACAATCTGTCCTCATTCATGACCCAACCCATTCATTCCCATCACACTAGATTTAAGAGTTATATTAAGCCTGAAACCCATAGATTAGAGAAATTTCATTTATCTCCCCAATATATAGGCCCTAAAATTTACAATAAGTTACCACTATACATAAAGAATATTGATACTATTACAAAGTTCAGATCCACCCTGAGGACCTGGTTAAAAACAAAAAATTTTTATTCTGTTGAATGTTATTTAAGTAGGGATGTTACATTGGATTAATAATAAGACTCTTTTGTTATTCTTAGTTTTGATCCTACTGTATATATGACGCTATGTCCTGTCACAATGTTGATGTAATGGCATGAAATAAATAAATAAATAAATAAATATCATGGAGACGTGATTATACAGCCAAACAGTATCAACATGTCTCGCTACCAATACCACTAAAACCTATCCCCGTAATTCTGTGTGTTAATGATTTGTCTTCAGCAGCCATGGCAGCCAAGGACTATTCCCACACACACAGAATTACTAAGGAGGAGTTTAACAGTTTAACAGAACTACTAAGGCATGACTCACGACGGACTCCGCTTCATCGGAATTTTTTGACATCCGAACCGGCCGTCCGCCACATTAGTTCCGATGAACGAGAGTGTACTGTATAACAAAACTCAGTGTAATGATAATACTGGATATAACGAATTTTCGTTATGGTACCTTGAGGTGCATTATATCTAGACTGCATTCTTGTACAATTTCTTTACTGTAATGACTGTATTCTATCATCTTGAAATGAAATGAGAATTTTTTATTTAGTGCCTGTTCAGACGGAGTGGGTGCGGACCCGTACCCGGACACGGGTCGTGTACAGTGTTTTAGCATTGATTCAAATGTAGCCTGTTCACACGATGCGGATGTGGCCCGCATATTGGGTAGCGAACTTACGGGCCCGCATGGCCTCCACACATGTCAAAACTTTAGTGCGGGCCCACGTCCGCACAAATCAGTTTTGTACATTGAGTCTAGTGGCGCTGTTTAGACGACGCTGGTCCGCACTTGCAGGGACGAGACGGTACTGTCATACCACACCGTTGGCTACTTTGTCACATTAATGGAATGTCATTTAATTTTTTTCACCAAGTCATATTTTTTACTCCGATTCTCTTATTGGTTTACAATTTTGTACTCAGTAAATATATTTTATTGAAAAACCAAATATATAATTACCAAATAATAAATCACTACCTTTTTAACAAAAGTGTCACAGCGTTATCCTGTTGAACAGTAAATGTACGTATTAAATAAACTCATTCGACAAAAGCATTCATTTTGCCAATATTTGTTTTATGAGTAAATTTTTTTGCCATTCTTAAAAAAAATTCATTTTGGGCTTGTAGCTTAGTACTGATTTAATATACAAGTACCAGGGGGACCGAGCTTAAGCTCGGTATGATTCATTCATACATTCATTCATTCGATGGGGCGGACCTAATCCCAAGGCGCGTCAGCTGCAAGGGCTTTTTGCGCTCCCCGTATGTGTTTCAGAGCTCATCCAAGTCTAGGAACCCGATGAACTTCTACAACCTGCAGACTAGCTCCTCTTGAGGAAGGAAAGAGCCCCTCCACAGTCCTCCGAGGGCCCTCTCTCTAGCCTCTTCCAGCTCCATGCAGTCGAACAGCAAGTGATCTGCAGTCTCTTCTGACTGCCCACACTTCCTACATACCGGATCCCCATTGAAGAGACCCATGCGCTTCAGGTGCTTCCTCAAAGAACAATGTCCTGTTAAGAGCCCTGTTACCTGCCTTATTTGCCTCCTTTCTAGCTGCAGAATATTAGAGGCAATTTTCTGAGATGGAGAGTGAAGCGTTAGCTTACTTACCCTCAGTTGTGGTATTCTAGACCAGACCTTTCGATGCTCCTCCCTCGCCCATGACGTGACCGCTTGACACGCATACTTACGAGAGACAGCACAGAACGGCTCTGGGCCAGTGAATGCTGAGGACGAAGCTACGTTGGCCAGGGCGTCCGCAGCCTCGTTCCCGGGGATCCCCGTGTGACCAGGGACCCAACAAAGCGTCACGCTGTTGCATCTGCCCAACGCAGATACCATGGTGAAGCATTCCCAGACGATCTTTGACCTGAACTCATAAGAGTCCAGAGCCCTTAGAGCTGCCTGGCTATCTGAAAAAATGGAGATGCTCCTGCCCCTGATGCCTTGCACCAGGTTCAATCTGGCGCACTCCATTATTGCGACAACCTCCGCCTGGAACACCGTTGGGTGCATCCCCATAGGAATATTAATGCCTACCCCCGCTTGCACCCCATGTACTCCGGCTCCTGTTCCTCCTCTTACCTTGGACCCGTCAGTGAACCATTCCAGGTCCGCGGGTTGAAGAGGGTTTCCCCCGGATAGCCAGTCCTCTCTTGCTGGTAGGAGGACTCTGAAAGACTTACCGAAGGTGTATTTGACTGACATGTGGTCAGAGGGCATGCCTAGCCCGCCCCCCTGAACCGACAGAATGATCCGAGAGTGACCCCGGTGTTCTCCAGTGTCCATCCAAAGATTTTCACATTTGAGTCGGTGAGCAGCTTTCCTTGCCGTGGTCTTGACGAAAAGATCAATCGGCAGCAAGTTGAGAAGACAGTCTGGTGAAGCCCCCGGACTGGAACTCAGGGCTCCTGTGATGAGAAGACAGGCGAGTCTTTGAACTCCCGCCAATCCCCTCACCGCCGATCCCGAGTCCATCTTAGGCCACCACACAAGCGAGCCATAGGTGATGGCAGGTCGGACCACAGAGACATAAAGCCAATGCATAAGCTTTGGCTTAATTCCCCAAGTCCCCCCCACCAGTCGCCTACATGTAATGAGTGACCACTTACCTCGGTCTATTACCTTTTGGAGTTGTGGTCCCCAATGAAGCGTCTGGTCCAGAGTGACCCCCAGATACTTCACCTGTTTCTGCAATTCCACATTTGTTCCTTGCAGGACTAAGGGGCCGATCCCTCTGAGGTTCCTCCTCCTCGTGAAGGGAACCATCACAATCTTTGAGGGATTGATTGAGAGACCTACCTCTTCGCACCAGCGTCCAACAGACCTCAGGGCCCCATTCATGAGATCCCCAACTGTGTCGTTGAACTTACCTGACACCAGAACCACTATGTCATCAGCATATCCCTGTGCGTACACGCCACTGACATTGAGAGTTCTGATGAGTTCGTCTACCACGAGGTTCCAGAGAAGAGGGGACAGGACCCCACCCTGGGGACAGCCTCGAGTCGTTCTTACCGCTATCTCCTCGTTATGAAGTGATAGTATTACGTTCCTTTTTCTCAAGAGGGCTTCAATCCATCCCCTTGTTACCTCGTGAAAACCATGAGCTGTGACTGCGTTAATGACAGCCTGAGTCTCAGTGTTATCGAAAGCGCCTTGAATATCAAGGAAGGCCCCAAGTGCAACCTCCTTGCACTCTATCGACTTTTCAATCCTACTTACCAGCTGATGCAGAGCAGACTCGCATGATCTTCCTGGTAAATAGGCATGTTGGTGTTCATGGAGAGGGTTGGCCTTGAGAGCGGTATCCCCCACATACCTTGACACCAGCTTCTCCAGAGTCTTCAGGAGAAAAGAAGACAATGAGATTGGGCGGAACGCCTTCGGATCCGTGTACCTAGCCTTACCAGGTTTTGGAATGAAGACTATCCGAGAGCTGCTCCAGGCTTCTGGAATGTGTCCGAGGGCCAAGCTTGCCCTGAACAATGCCGTCAGAACTGGAAGAAGGATCTCTATTCCCTTCTGAAGACAAACGGGCCTCACCTGGTCAGGTCCCGGTGACTTGAAGGGACTGAGGGAGTTGACTGCCCAGCGAATCCGGCTGTGAGTTGCAATGCGGCCCGCCACCCTCCATCGAGTGAAGTTGGCCCGCCGTGCACCCATACTCACCTCATCGGTCGACTGAGTGATTATACTCCCCGGAAAATGTGTGCTTGCCATGATCTCAAGCACGTCCCTGGGATTATGGACCATGATCCCATCAGGCCCCTCGAGGGAGCCAAGACAAGATGACTTATCCTTCGATAGGATCTTGTATAACCTAGATGTCTCGCAGACACCTTCAAGATCGCTGCAGAAGCTTCTCCAAGAGAGCCTCTTGGCCCTCCTGACTGCAAGGTTGTACTGAGTTAGCAATCTGTGATAGGCGTCCCAGCATTTGCTTAGCTTAGCCCTTCTGAATAGAGCCCTTACCCTTTTCCTTAGGCTGCCAAGTTCTGAATTCCACCACCCAGACTTACCCCGACGTCCCGCTGACAGTGGACAGCAGTCCTCAAATGAGGACACGATGTCCCCACCCAGGCAATCAACGGCCAAGTCTAGCTGGTTTGTGTCTCTGACGCAGGAGTACAGAGGGCCACTCTCCTCTATTCTATCCTGCAGAACAGTCTTAAATTTCGCCCAGTCCGTCCTTTTGGGATTTCTGAACGTGTTCTTTTCAGGTGAAAAGTTGCCTATAAGGAATTTTATATGTCTGTGGTCAGAGAGGGATGGCTCCTGAGACACATGCCAGTCAGCAATCTCAGTCCTCATCCCCTCTGTGTACAATGTGAGATCGATGACCGATTGTCCGACTCGACTGACAAAAGTCGGTTCCGACCCCACATTGGCTATCATGAGTCCACTAGAGACGAGATAATCTAACAAAATGTTTTATCATTCCTCCTGCAGCCCCATGCCGTGTTGTGGGAGTTGGTGTCGCACCCCAGCAAGAGGTCGGTGCCAGAAACGGTCGCATACTCGACCAGCCTCCGGACTTCCTCCTGCGGGGGTTGCGTGATGTCCATCGGCATGTAGACCGATGCCAACAGCAGATGTCTTCCGGTCGACTGGCACGTGGTCCTGACCATGGTGACGTCCCTGGAACAGAATTCCAGAACCGGCACACATTTGATCCCATTACAGGACCAAATGCAGGTTCTGGGGTTATTGACATGACCAGAAATGGTCCGCCCCATAGGAGCCCCCAATCCTGAAATCATGTTGTTCCTGATCCAGGGTTCCTGGATCAGTGCAAAGTCGACCATCCCACTGGAGATGGTCTCACACAGTACCGCTGTTGCGGCCTTACTGTGCTGGATGTTGGCTTGGAGGACCCGGATCATCAAGGGGAGCCCCAGAGAGAACCCTGAGCTGCACCCTATTCAGACCCAGGAAAATCCTCCAGTCCTGGTCCTTCAGCTTCTTGGCCGAGCCACCATCGACCGCAAGCACGAGAGTCTGGCCATCCTCCTCTCTCTTGCAGCTGATGACTCGCCAATCCACCGTCGAGACACCGGGGTTTTGCCTGCAAACACAGTCAAGAATTTCTTTTGGCTCCTTCTTGGCCAGAATCCAATCGGTCCGAAGGAGAACCTTAGTGACACGTAGGAGATCCTTGTAATCCCCCACAATGACACCAGGCCCCCCCTCCCCGACCGGACCCAGACCAGGAACCACTTCGAGAAGCCAGGCCCGGGTGACCTCGCTACCACAAGTGATAACAAGAGCACCCTTCTCCGGATACGTCCTCAGGATCTGCTGCGGAGTGGTGGCTGTGATCACCTTCTCGAACAGCTTCTCCTGCAAAGTCCTCAACTGCCCCTCAGTGAACCTGGAATCAGGATAATCAGTGGGAGCAATTGCCATCTTCCAACTGGTGAGCTGGTCCTTGAATGACAACTGGTTGTCCGCAGTGGATGCAGTTCCTGACTCCCCCGGCCTCGCATCCCATCTCCTGGGACGCTTCGGGGTCTGTCGATCCTGCTGCTGCCTCTGCTGTTCTGAAACAACCAAGTTAGCATCTCTTCGAAGGGGGGAGATCCCAGAGCCCTGCTGGTCTTGTGCAGGGCTTGGAGTCTCCTCGTTCCTCTTTCGTTTACCTTTCGAGCGCTTCTTGGGAGGTTTCGAAAGGCCTTTCGACCTCCGCCACTCGTCAATTGGCAACCAGGTGCCGTCTGCCTCCTTCCTGGCCTTCATCAGCTTGAAAGCTTCACTTTTTCGCAGCTTCGGCCGGGTGGAGTCTCGTGTTTCATCAGTCTCTGCAACAGATGTATTAGTGTCCTGGATCTCCATACCGAGGTCATGCGTTGCCGCCTCCTCAGTTCGGAGAACCAGGTTGGGATTGTCGATGCTGAAACTCGAGGGGGGTGCACCGACCGGGACGGACTGGTGTGCCCACTCAAGCACATCGAGAGAGCTGTGACTTGGAGGAGGAGCGATCGCAGCGAGGGAACTCCCGGCCGAAGCCTCCGTTCTCTCAGCCACATGCTCCCCCCCAAAATGTCTCGTGACACCATCAGCAGAAGAGTTGCCCTCCCCAGAATCCACGGGCATGCCCTCCACAAGGGAGGGGTGGGATTCACGCCGAGGCGTTGACCCACCTGGGGTAGTCTCCAATTGTTCCTTTCCTGCCATGTTGTCTGAAACAACAAAGTTAGCAGTATGCCGGCCGTTCCGTGCTCCTTGCACTCCGCCCGTCAGTAGATCCCCAGAACCGCTGCACACATACCAGATCTGGGTTGGCAGTGAAGCAGCCGTACCGCGACCCTCTCGCTCCGCCTGCTGCTGAAGTGGACTCTGAGCCGTTCCGATGATCTTCACCTCCGCCCCAGGTCCATACCAGAGTCGCTGCTCCCCGACTCTGGGGCTGTTTATCGACCGCCAAGTCTAGATCCGCCGCCTTTAGCTAGGGCAGTGGCACCCCGTGCAGGCTGTGATACCCATCACAGTGCAGTTGCCCGAAGCAACTGACTCACAGCGGTCTTGGGGAAAGGTCCGCCGCCCCTCTAATGAGAGCCGACCCCCGATCCCCCTGAGGGGCTTACGCTTACCTCTCGCCACCCTCGGTATGATTATTACTTTCGTTCTCACACAAAGCTCGTCCGCGCCGCTCACTCGCTAAGCCGACGGGTGCTGCACTTTGTTATAACTACAGGTTAAAGATTTAACACATTGGTTTATCTACAGTTATCAGCTGATTTTTGTTTCAATAAAATCTCCATAAGGATAACATGGAAACTTTAAAAAGCTCTAGCGCGAAAACCGGATTTTTCCCAGCTATGGGACCAGCTCCAATCGATTTCTGGTGGCCAAAACCCCCATATTCAATCAATCAATCAAAAATCCTTGGAGCGAAAAAAAAAACTTTGCCCGTACAAACGGAGCTTGTTTTAGAGTATAAGATAAGATAAGATTAGTGGATTTTAAGGACAAGAGCCCTGAGTAATGAATACAAAATAATACTCTAAATAGAAAATTGGTGTATTCAAGTACTGGTTTTCCGATAAATTATATGTTATTTTCTTAACCTCTAGATTGCCTACATGATATAATCACACGTATTAAAGTCAACAAAACAGATGGTTTCCATTCTATTCGTATGGGGTACGTTTTCTATTATTTCTCATTCCCTGTGGCATTTTGGGGTGAAACTGATATTTTTCCGACCTCCTGTGGATGAAGTAAAGAATAAAAGAATACTCTTGGGAAACCACAAGAGATACAACTTTTGTTTTTCCATATTTCTTAAACGCAATATCCATTGAATGTTCACAGTATGACAAACGAAACTCGACTAAATTGGAGGGAAACGCCTGGACATACAGGTGCTCGTGTAAACAGCGCAAAGACCCGCCTCCCCATCCGCTCCGTATGAACAGGCCCTTATCAAGGCAAAGAGAAGATTTGCTAATCGTCCTTTCATGGTTATACAACAAATTTTTATTTTTAATACCTTGCTGATGGTAACTGATGTACGGAATTGCTACTCTTCTAAACAAAAACTCAACTCGAATAAGCCCTAAAGTAGTGACTTTTGTTTAATTAGACATTAAAAATCATAACCCGCACAAACTGGTGTATTGCCGTAAATTGAATAAATGAATACTGAAGTCTACTCTATAACATTTAAATACTGGTATCCTGCTAACATTCTCCACTTATTTGTAAGTCAACAAGTTATATTGATATCTATATTAATAAAATTAGAGTTTTGTCTGTACGTTGCTTAGAATTTTGAAATTTTTGGTTATTTTTACTTTTTATGCATCGCAGAATCCAAAATCGGTGTCATCTAAATTTCTATCCCTCTGTCTGTCTGTCTCTCTCTCTGTCATTCTGTCTGTAACGCTCATTGGTCCTCTTTTGTCCTCTTTTCACTGGATAACGACTTTACCTAAGGGTCTAAATTTTTTTCATGTCATAGACTAGAGTGGTGTGAAGGTTCATTACAACTTTAATTGACTTAGGGACCTTAGGGCTTTGCCCCATAGTATGTCAAAGTAGCCAAGTTGTGCTAAAATACCAATCTTTAATCTCTTTTCACAGGACAAGGGCTTTAGTAAATGATATGAAAATTTTTATTATTGTTAAATGTTACAATTAGAACGATTTTAGCTGCTCTAAAGCATCGTTCGTCAAAAAGGCTCTGCCTTATAGTAAAAGAAATATTCAATGTTAATCTTATGGGAATATTTAATTCTACGTTTTTATCTATGCTCTTTAATCAGCTGGATTAGACAGTTTGTCATTTTCACCACAGATGGCAACACTTAAAATTTTAAATACAGACTCTTTCATATCTAACCCTTTAACTTTTCACTGGCCTAAATACAGTGAATAAAGTCAACTAATTCTTGGTTCTAAATATGAATATTTAAATAATTTATGGAAATTATCACAAAACCAGTTTTGACCCTTAAATCTTAAAATGTTTCTTATTATCATTACAAACTAATTTTAGTTCCCAATTTAGCTTTCATTGCACGTTCTGACAAAAAAGAGGTGTATTTCATCAAACACAATATGTAGTTAAAACCAATGAGGTTTATAAATTGCTCAATCTTTCAAGTAGTTCAGGTATAGACGGGGCAATATTAATGTGTAAGAACTTAATGAGTAGGGTTCTTATGAAGAAGTGAGAAAGTCGCTCAAAAAACACTCATAGTACCACTGTAATTTTCATTCAATAAGGATCATGCTAATTGGTTGAATGGAATCAGGTGGTTTAAGAACATTTGCAGAAGTTTGTTATTGTTTTTTATTTTGTGTAAACAAACAAATATACTTATTTTGACATTTAGAAGGTAAAAAGAGCGCTTCCCGTGGCAATAAGGAAAAGTAATCCCACCATCAATACTTAATTTTTCTCCGTTTTTCGACATAACTTTTTAACATGGGATGTCACTATTTATTCGGTTTTGTATACATTGGCAACACATGAGGTTTTAGGTAAAAAGGTAAAGTCTAAAGACAAAAAAATTGAATTAAGTAAACCAATATCTACACTGCGGTGCGGTGCCTATACGTTACTGACAGTTGCGTTGTTTTACTTGGTTTGGGAATTAAAATTTTAACTAATTTTGAATTTAGATTTAATATTGTACATGTCTGTACATATCTTTCATGGGTAGAACAAGTTGCAGGGGTGGAATACATTGAATTTGGCATATAGCTATCGTCACACCCAATCAAGGATTAATCGTTTATGAGTTTATACTCATAGAACTATAAAGTAAATCACCATACGAATATAAATGTTTAATCAAACTGCAACAAAATCATTAATAGAAATAACTTCTAGACTAAATGAGAAATGGTTTTAACAAGATTTTGACAAATGTACCTGGTAGCTATTAAGCATAAAACTTGATATCTAGATACGTTAGAATGAACCAACTGAAGGTTATATATTGAATTTGTGAAATCACTATTATCATTAGTTTAATAAACTGTACACACACCCCGTGCGAAGAACGGGTACACAGCTAGTTGTTTATAAAATCTGGCTAACCAAAATTTCTGAACAGGGTCAGGTAAAAATGAGATTGCAATAGTAGTACTAGACTGTAATTGATTTAATTGTTTTATTTTGTTCATTTGCCCTATTTAGGTCTATTTTTTTTTTTTTTTAACAGCAATTAAATTCAGAAACGGGAGAGTTACCAATACTGCCTCTGCCGGTGGTGGATAACGATTCGATACAAGTATTACTAGGGAAGCCTTCCCAACCAGCTCTGCAAGACAACGCTTATTGTTACGCTTCCGGAGTCTCTTTCGACCTTCAGCCAGACGATACTCAAAGGTGATTATCGTAGTATAATTCGTTGCCTTCCAGGCATGTGGTCGTATCTAAAAAAAAATGGATTTTTAGGTTATGACAGTTTTGGAATCTCCCAGACAGCCTCTACACATCACACGAATCGTCGTATCTCTATCCCTCCTAGTTTAGAAGATACAGGCTATGTCCTAGAAATCCTAGGAGGCTATGTCCTAGAAGATTTCTAGGACATTGCCTGTATCTTCTAAACTAGGAGGGATAGAGATACGACGATTCGTGTGATGTGTACAGGCTATCTGGGAGATTCAGAAACTGAGTTGTATCTCAAAAAAAAAAAAAAAATTGTAAATTTAAATCAGACGAAAGGTCGTATCAATTAATGATATGACTGTTTGCCTGATACAACCCAGTTGGAAAAGGTGTCTTATCTCAAGATACGACCATTCGTTCTAACTATAATTTTGACCTTGCCTAGTAAAAGATATTTTTACTAGGCAAGGTCAAAATTATAGTTAGATTTATTAGTTTATTTAGTTAGATTTATCAATTTATAGTTAGATTTTATTAGTTAGATCTGATTAAAATTGTAAATTTAAATCAGACGAAAGGTCGTATCAATTAATGATATGACTGTTTGCCTGATACAACCCAGTTGGAAAAGGTGTCTTATCTCAAGATACGACCATTCGTTCTAACTATAATTTTGACCTTGCCTAGTAAAAAATATTTGCCTTGCTAAATTCATTCAGGCAAACTGTCGTATCTTGTTTATATATATAATTTCAAACTATATATTCATTTTCAAATCTCTTGGTGTGTACTTTAAAGTTTAGGATATAAAGCATTACTAGCCTAAAAATAAAGTTTCTAAGTTCATTCGTTTAGAATCTCTGAAACAAAATTTATGTGTGGCTTTTTTTCTGCACTCTTGAAAAATCACTGAAAATGAGATACGACCATATGCCTGGAAAGCGACGAATTATTCAATAACATTTTTTTCTATAGAGAGTGGGCCTACATAATTTACATGTACCACAGTCGCTGAATACTTGCTTACTGAACAATTTTCCTGTGGAATTACCTTTAAGAATATTGTAAGACAGTATTGTTTTATGTACTGGAACTTAATCTGATAAATAATTCCCTAAATCCTAAATGTCATCAAAATCAAAGCTTTGAAAGCTTTGCCTATAAGCTAACACTTAAGTGTTACATTATTTAAAGACAATGCTTTTTGTATCTGAAAATTCTGAAAAATGTGTCATTTTATTTATCATCATTCATCCCAACTTTGTGATTTGAATATTAAAATAAATAATATGCTATTGATACTAAGATCTCAAAACGTACTTATAAACCAATCATTGCACTTATGTTTAAAATAAAATCAATAAAGATATTAAAATTCGTATTATATTTTAAATATTTTGTATGTTTTGTGTCAACAGTTGTGTGTTATTAATTACAAAAACATGAGCTAAATTAATAATTAATTTAATTAGTTTTGTAGCTGTGGACTTGGAACAGATACCTAAACCAAATGAACAAAATGAAGAAAAAAAAACTTAAATTTGACTTAATAATGTGAAATAAAGTTTGATTGTGCAATGCTCATATTTTAAACACTACATGCCTGAAATTTTTAATCAATCTCAGTTGAAAGAAATAACTCTTGAATAACAAATTTTAACTTTACCATCCATTTTTAAAGATTCAATATTGGGAATAGTAAATAACTATTTAATTTGGTTTAATTGGAACACAAAATTCACTTCTTGCAAACCCCCTACTGAGAACCTGGGCGTTTTAATCAACGTGAATTTTAAACAAATCCAGAAAGTATTAGTTGGCAAAGATATTAGTCTTTTTTACTGAAGGCAAACCGATCTTTCATACCGGCAAAACTAAGCAGACCATTATTCAGAAATGAAAGTTGTTTTTTAAGGCTCACTAATGGCAGTTTGAGAAGGTGTTAGGTCTTCTCAAAGAAGGGTAGATTTTAGTGACAGAGAATTCAAGATACTATACTCTTCTTTTTTTTTTTTAATCCCTGCACAAACTGAAGAAATTTTATCCAAGAAAGGCACAATGTTTCATACGAGCCGAAGGAAACTTTAAAAACTTTATTCACTTTATTGCTTTGTGAGAGAAAAGTAATGAACTCCTAAAATGAGAGTGATCTTAGCCAGAAGCAAATGAAATGGGAACATGAGATATCAACATGCCATCTTACTATGGCCACCACAGTAAATTTTAGCTTATTTTAGGCTGAGGTAAATGGCTTATTTGGGTTATTTTATGGCTTCCAAAAACACCTTTTAAAATTAAAGACACAAAGAACTGCTCCACACAGCCATAACAAAAGTGCCGACAACTGGGCAAAGAGTGTTCGCCATGCAGAAGCCCTCGAGTAAGAAAGCTATCAGTCAGTGCAAATATGACTCATTGGTAGTACCAACGGTAATAGACTTCTTGTTGCATTATATGTCTGAATTTAGTAAATTTGATCAAATCACTTGCACATTATAATACAAATTGTAAACAAACATCTTGAGTATAAATTTATTCTTTATCTTTTACGGGTTTTTTAGACTTAATTTATTTTAAATACTGTGATTATTAGGCCTATTATTAGCATAAAAAATATCCTCAAAATGTTACTAGGCCTTGTTAATTTTTTTCTAAAAGAATAAATAAATAAATAAGATGAATTTTCCAAACAACACATTTGACCAACAACAAATCTAAATATAAACCAAAATATGTCTGATGTTTTTATGTTAGTTAATTCTAAACTTTATCACTGTTGTCTAGAATTTAGTTTGTATGTTTTTTTTTTTTTGTGGAAATAAATGACATTTCAAACATGTGGATGGATGGATCGGTACAAATTTGCTGCACAGGTTGAAACGCCAAGCTTCCAATGATTTGATGCTGACTATAGTAGATTCTTCATGATTGATATTTCATCTGCTATTTAACGACTTGATTACTAAAATTTTCTTGGTCCAGGTAGCCAAACGAACATTGTTTTTTATTCTAGGTGGAATAAGTTAGAAGAGCAACTAGTCAGTGCCGCTTCCAGTGGCCAACCAATGCTCTTCACCCCCACCGTCGAACTGCTGAACAACACGACCAACAACATTCACCCGCCCACGTCTTATGTCGAAGGTGAAACTACCGTCAAACACTTTTCTAGAGCTCTCTCTTACAAAGTGGTTGATTAATAAAGTTTTTGTAATTTAAGTACTTTATTTAAATGCCAGTCAGTACTCTGCTCTAGTGTATTTATAGTGATAAAATGTTTTACTACTAATATTAAATTATTTGAAGAAATTTAAAAATTGTTTGGATACAAATTCAATATTTAGTATCCTTAAGATTTGGTTATTACTTAGCAAGTTACTGTCATATTTTTGAAATGAAATAAATTAGAGTTGTCATTTGTTTTTGGTTAAAGTCAACATACTTGTTTAGAACTTTTTTTGTTGGAGTGATGAATCTATTGGCCTTTAGTTAGCAATAAATTGACTCTTGGAAATGAATGTTTTATAATTTTGGTATTTCCTTTGAAAGTTAGTTATTTGTATTGTTTAATAGATTAGTATGCCCGTTCAATATTTGTATGGATTTTGGTGATTTCAACCTTCGCAGCTTTAACATGTTCAATCCAATATGTAAATAAACCACAGACCAGCGTAAAAAATAGTCGACACGTGGGCTGAATCCAGTGGACCGACGTCAATTATGGTTGACGTAAACATCAACTTTATTATAGCTCCTCACAAAGAACAGTCTACTTTATCGACTAGATTGTTAGGCATCAGTCTACAGGGATACCTATAAATATGCTGGAGTCATGGTGTCAACATGGGTATATATTTTTTTGTAAATTTGGCAGCATTTTTCTTTCTAGACATTAGTCTGTGGTTAAGTTTCATTCAATAAGCTTAGTCTCAGTAGAACATCAGGTCCGCAGCGTCGGGCTATAAAAGACAATCTTGTGTCAACTATAGTTTACGATCGGTAGCGAACATGTTGAGATCTACAGACTGCTGCTTTAGGGTAAAAACATAAATTATTGCAAAATAATTGATCAACTTGTGTATTAAATGTAAGCTGACACTTTTCCCAGCCTGTTAGTAGTTGTCTAACTCGTAACTCGTATCGCAGAGGCGATCAGCGTGAGCGTGAGCCTCAACAATCCACTGCACATCGCCGTGACGCTGCAGAACGTCCGCCTGCTTTGGTCCTTCATCCCCAGCGACGGCGGACTGTGTGTGGACAACAGCTCGGACAGCAACTGTGCCGCGGCCACCACTCACGTCATTGAGCGGCTGGTCATGCAGCCAGACACCTCTAGCAAGGTGAAAGATCTCATTCTACTATGATGCATAGGATAATTTGTACTATTTATAACATACGAAATAGCCTGTGCGCAAATTGCGCATTTTATGATTCTGTATGGGTGAAACTCACCTACAGTACATGAATGTTGATTATGAAGTGACAGAGATCTATTTTTGTTTACTATCTGGCTTTTAAAATTAATCTGAAGGTAATCAGCTGTTAAATTACGATTCAAATGAAAGAACTTGCAACAAAAGTTGATCAACATTTTAAAGCGCCCTCTAAATAAATCAAAGGCGAGGGAGGCAAAGCCCGAAACAATATAACCTTTTTAATTACAATTCGTCAATGTGGTATATCCTAAGCTTTAAAGTGACACCTCAATCTTAAAAATCAATTCAGTAGGTTGAGAAAAAAAGGGACGTAACAGACAAAACCCTTATAGAAATAAGAAGATAGATTTATATATTTGTCTTGAAAACTACAGTAAAGTACAATTAAACCTGTATTGATGTGTCCAGGTTTATGAAAATTCAGGGTAATTTTGTAAGGAGTAAACATAAGAAAAAGTACAAATAGTTTACGCTATTCCTATTAAAAATATGAAAGAGATACTTATGTTTCTTATTTTCTGAATAATAATTGTGTAATGTACATAATACAAAAACTAAAAATTTAACCTCATCTGTTAAAGAAACTTAACTAAAACCCAAATGTTCTGTAGGTTCTGGCCGCTTTGGCAGGCTCTCTGAGTTATCCGGGATTCCGTATTTTTTAAGTCTGGGTTTGCGGGACCTTACTGTATTTTATAAATACATTCATCAAGCTTATTAATTATTTTAAAGAAGTATCACGTATTGACCTTGAGGTTAAGATGCAATGAAAGATTATAGTACACCGAAATTTTAGAAACATATATATTTAACAAAATCTATAGGCCCAACAATGTAATTGCTGAAGCACAAGCTTTCCACCACCACCAGAGTAGAAGCTCATTGAAATCCTGTTAAAACTACCTTTCCCCCCAAACCCAAACCAAATCATGTATTGGTATCTAACTAACCTTTAAAAAATTTAAACTTGTGACAAACAGTTTCGAAAATCAGGTATTTAAATAAATAAATAAATAAATAAATCTTTATTGTCACATTCACGTTACAATCATAGCATAGCTACAAAACAGGTGACATTGTCAAAAAATATAAACATTACCATAAATATACTAGTATATTACATTTCAAAACTAGTAATAAAGTTATCCTAGAAAAGACAGGTTTTTGTTCCATGAGAGTAAAATACATAACCAGTGGTCGAATCTTGTGAAAAAAAAAATCAATTAATAAAATTTAGTCTAGTGATTATCATTTAAGTAATCATTTACACTGTAATAATTTTTATTTAGTAGAAATTCAGTGAGGCTGCTTTTAAATGAACACGAATGGATTAAATTTTTTTGTACTGAAGGTAATTTATTAAAAAGCTTTTTCCCCATGTAAGGTGGTGTTTTCTCTACCAGCTTCAAACGATGTCTCGGATACTGGAAATTATTTTTAAAGCGTGTGTCATATGTGTGTTCAAAATTTTCGTCAAATAATTTTTCAAAATTTGCCTGTACCATCAATAATGTTTTAAAAATAGCTAAGTTAGGAACGGTCATTATTTTCAATTGTTTATAAATTGGTTTACACGAAGATTTGAAATGAGTGAAAGTCATGATCCTCAAAAACTTCTTTTGGACCTTAAAGATTTTCTCTACCTCTGATGAAAACCCTCATAGCTCAATTCCATAATGAAGTATAGAATAAAAATAAGCATAGTAAATGATTAGACGAGTTTTTAAATCTATTGTATTTCTTAAACATAACATTTGAAAACATGCCGAATTTAATTTACTTAATACATGTTCAATACATTTTCCCCAATTTAAATGTGCATCAACATACAATCCAAGGAACTTTGCGTTTTTTTGAATGACCAATGCTTGATGATTGATGTCTCGTGATTGTGCCGTACAAAATTTAACAAACTGAGTTTTATCTTGGTTTAATTTCAGCCCATTAATTTTAAACCATTTTCCGAGTTCGGACAGAGCTTCATTAACTTTTGGTATTAATTTAGAATCTGTTTTGGATTTAACAATTGCGGTGGTATCATCAGCGTATAATATAAGATTAGTAGATACGTTATTAGGCAGGTCATTAATGTAAAGTAGAAAAAGGAGCGGTCCCAAAATAGAACCTTGTGGAACCCCAACCAATATTTCTTCCCAACTAGATTTTGATTTCACGTTATCTTTAGAAATTGTGGGTCTTTGAAAGCGATTTCTTAGATAAGATGTTAACCACAAAACTGATTTTTCCGAAAAATTATAGATATGTAGCTTTTGAAGAAGAATGTCATGGTTGACACAGTCAAACGCTTTGGACAAGTCACAAAACACTCCCATAGTGCTCTGTTTTACTAACTTTTAATTTGTTTTAGGAATTTCTAGTCAACTGTTTTATTTTAGGTCAAACTGATGCCTTGTTAATAAGTAACAGTCTTAAGGTAATTGATTAAAAATCAACTGTTAAACAATATTAAAACATTACAAAACTGGTACACAAAATGCGGTGATGTAAAATTACTAGCTGGTTTGCATAGTAAATAAAATTTAAAAAATCCTCAGCCACTGGAATATTATGAAGGGTAAACAAACTCCTTCCGCCACTATTTCTGTCTTCTCCCACCAATGATCAACTTTGAAAAATGGGGCTATACATAATCATACTTCTTAGACAGTATTGTAAAGACTGTATTAAAAAATATATTTTCATGATTACAGTAGACTCCTTTTAACCGGCCACCTCGGGACAAGGCCGCAGCCGGATAATGAATTGGCCGGTTAAACCGATGTTCATTTAAGAACGCCAACCCACAATTTTATATGGCCTAAATATAATTATTACTTGAGAAACAACCTTAAATACATTAATGTATATGATTTATAGGTAACATCCACCACCCATGAAATCATTGACTTTACATCTTTAGTTGTAAAGTCAATGATGAAATACACAACAAACCTACACTAATAATAATTCATTTCTTTATTGTGGTCAACTGCGGTCCAAACGCATTGGCATTGACTTCCGGTGGCAGTCACTTCCGTCCAGGACGTTACAGTTTAATTGGTTTGAGAACGTCAATATGAAATAAAGATGAATTGAATGATACATTAGATAAGAAAACTACGTTTCTGGCGAAACACGGCCGGTTAAAGCGATGTTGAGATAACAAATGGCCGGTTAAAAATATGTTATTTTGTGTCTGGGTAGGCCGGTTAAAGCGGAGACCGGATAAAAGGTGGCCGGTTAAGTCTACTGTATTTGTGTAATGTTCTATCTTAACTAAAACTTAGGAACCTTTTGTATAATCTATTGAAGACAGTCTGAATATCAACAGAAGTTGAATTTCTTAGTATTGTTATGAGTTTTAAAAATTTTTATACTTCATAATTAGTCAATACATCATTTTTTAAGACTAATATATCTTTATTGATTCGTTGTAAATAGCCACCGGAACTGTATTAATTAAAACATGAATGTCAGCAAAAATAAATAAATAAATAAATAAAACCATCGACACACTTGAGGAATTTTATATTTTCAGAGCTCTAAAATACAATCCTAATGAAATACTGAACAAACAGCTAAATTTCTTCATTTTTGCCTCCAGGATTGATCAATGACTGAAGATTAGGTTACGTACCTTGTGCCGTCGTCAATCCATACAGTTTTTCTGATAACTAGTTTCGGGACTGTTGTCCCATTTTCAAATCGACGTTCTACTGATTTGAAAATGGGACAACAGTCCCGAAACTAGTTATCAGAAAAACTATATGGATTGACGACGGCACAAGGTACGTAACCTAATCTTCAGCTAAATTTCAACTCCAACACCCTTTTCGACAGTATAATCAGATTCAAACAAAATACAAAGGCAGTAGGACCAAAGAACGAACTATCAACAAGGGGTCAAAGTCTATCCAACAAAGACACGGCGGCGGACCATTCAGGCAGTCAGTACAGTGCAGAGTTACTGGGTCTTGCCACGCTCGAATTCGTCCCTAGGCCTAGGTGTTTGTGCGTGCAGTCATGTGTGTAAAAACTGTGTTATGTGCTTTTTGTAAAAGTGACAAAGTCATCACGACCGACAAATTTTAATATGAGTCCCTGAATGGATATGATTATGACCCAGTAGGGTCCAAACCCGGGTCATCTACTTTGGACCAAGTTTGGACTGCTGTGATGGAAATTGGTATGTAACTATATTTTAATTAATATTTCTTCCTCCAATTTTTTCCACCAATAATGACACCCACACGATGGTTGTTTTTCAGATGATCCTGCAGGTGACACCCCAGCAGGTGGGGGAGCTGAGAGTGACGGGGGTGGCGTACCAGCTGGGCGGGGGGGAGGGTGAGGGGGTGGCGGTGGGGGGGCGGCAGGTGCTACTGCCCCGCGGTCGCCGCCTCAGGCCCGGCAAGGAGGCAGGAGGCGCCATCTACGCCGCCGACAACAGGCTCCGGCTCAACATCTCGCAGCATGCTCCTGCACTCACGGTCAGTTAAGCAAATCTTTTTGGATGATCTTCTTTATTGAGTGAAGTACCGGGTGTCCATAAAGTCGCCCTGATTTCATAGCTCTGATGTACGGACACCATTGTAGCTACAAGTATCCTACATTTCTTGTTTTCAAGGGAATTTAATCTAGTTTTTTCTCATTTATTAGTTTTTACCTAAACTCAGCTAATTGACAATAATGCAGTTTATTTATAATGCCCTACAAAAACAAATCGTGATGGCCCGACTAAATTGCCACCTCGCTCACCACGCTTGACCTGTCTGGATTTCTTTATGTCCTCTGATTTGTGGAAGATTTGGTTTATTCTTAGCCAGTTCCTAAATTAGATACTCTAAAGGACAAAATAATAAAAACAGTGATGTCCGTTACTTAGGAAATGGGATTTGAAAACCGAAAAATGGTTGTTAACAAAAAACTAACTAAAAAGTCACCTAAAAGATTTACAGGCTACCCAAGGCGCACACACTGAAGTGTATTGAGTTTTTGCATAGCTGTAAAAAAACTTAAGAAGTGACTAGTTAAAACTAAAAATAAAACATTATCTTACCACCAATTGTTTTCATACTATTCGGTTTCTTTATCAGGGCAAGACTTTATGGACACCTGGTATATTTGATCCCATAATTATGGTTTTGGAAGAGGTGAATACTGTTTCAACCCTAAAACATTGCAGTCAGAACAAAATGTCTACCTTTGATATTGCTTTTACTGAATTAAATAAAAAATAATTAAGTAATGAAATTATTACATATGAAATCATTATTATAAATGTGTTACCTGAACAGATACATTTCTAATGTAGTAAAGTGATGAGAATAGGAACGGAAGTCCCTCAATTTCTGGAAATGGTCAGTTAAACTGACAATTAAAATCCATGTTGTATAGCCCTGGAGCCATAATATAACTAAATAAGGATTTACCTTTCGTCAAATCAGCTCCAAACTACGGCCGTTTTGGCATTACAATGCCATCCTCAGACACAAATAAATTCAGCTGAAGCAGCCTCGTCATACGTTAAAAATAAAACACATGAAACAAACAAATTGGCATTTACTAACGCGCACAGGCCTGTCTCACACACGTTGTGTGGTACCGGTCTTCATTGCCACGAGAAGCCGGCTGGCCTCATTTGTGTCTGAGGATGGCATTATAATGCCGAAACAGCCGTAATGCCAAGTTACACCATTTGGAGCTGATTTGACGAAAGGTAAATCCTTATTTAGTAAACTGACAAGTTTTAAAGTTCTGTAGGGATTCCTTTAATGCATAATCTGAGTGGCATTTGCAGTTGAGTTCGGTTAAGACAGGCAAAACTGCTGTCGTAGTAACTGGTCCGTTTAAAGTATTTGTAGCATTCTAAATTAATCAAAAGGTTTAAATTACCTGGATTGTCGCCAAGTGATCCTGTTAAATGGTTGTAACTACCATTGGTTTCAAACCTCAATAAGGGTTCATTTTCAAGTTAATAAAAACATCAAGCATCAATATCTTGTTCACAAAAATTTCGAACAATCGTCATAGTCCGGTAAGGCACAAAACACAACACACACGACACGAAAACATTAATTTTAAAAAACTGGCCAGTTGAAAAAACGAACGGTCATGACTCACCATCCACCGGCAACAACTCGCCTGTTTGTTTTTTCAACTGGCCAGTTTTTTTAAATTAATGTTTTCGTGTCGTGTGTGTTGTGTCTTTTTTACCGGACTATGACGATTTTTCCAACTTTTTGTGAACAAGATATGCTTGATGTTTTATTAACTTAAAAGTGAACCCTTATTGGGGTTTCAGATTCAGATTCAAAGTTCTTTATTCATTATGATACAGGAGTATACATAGAATAGTGTCAGTATTTATCCAATACTACAAGAAACAAAGCATTATAAAATAGATGAAACCAATGGTAGTTACAATCATCTAACAGGATCACTTGGCGACAATCCAGGTAATTTAAACCTTTTGATTTATATTAGGTGATCCAGAGGTTATTCCACGATGAGATTCTAAATGAAATACCTGTGATAAAGAGTACGAAAATAACCCTTATACTTCGTTGTGTGCAGGTGAGCTTCCGAGGGCTGCGGAAGGACATGCTGAGTGGTGAGCTGGCCGAGGTGGGAGTCAGGATCGCCAACTGTGGCACGGTCGCTGTGACGCGGGTGCTGGTGGCGTGCGCGACGCCCACGGTGGTGGCCCTGGGCCGGCGGCGGGGCGACATCATGGAGGTGCCACTGGACGCCCCACTCGCCCCCGGCGCCGCGCTGGATGTCCCCATGCGAGTGCGTGCGCACGACCTCAAGGGCAGCTTCACCGTCGACCTGCTGTTCTACTACGAGTGCTCGGCTCCGGGCCAGGGGAAACCTGTGTGAGTAGCTCAATAGAGTGCAGTAGGATCAAAAAGCTGTAGGACATGAAAGTTATTCGTAATCTGATTAATAATATTTGCATGTGTCATACTTTGGTAAGAGTAGTTGTAACATCAAAATCATACAGATGGTTTTGATCTCCTCAGTATATAGGTCCAAAACATTTTTATAAATTACCGAAAGAACTTAAAGCTATATCATTACCCATACAATTTAGAAAGCATACCAAAAATTTCTATTAACAAAGAACTTTTATTGTCTTGATGAGTATTTTAACTGTTAATGTGGAATTGGGTCAGTTAGTTATTTATTATTATTTTGCTTTTTTGTTGGATAAATAACAGGTTTATACATATATTTTTTAATATGCTTGGTTATAAGAATATTTTTACAACTGTCCTCTCTGATTATATTCTGAATATTCTGATAATAAATAAATAAAAATGGTTGCAGTTATCGGCTGGTGAGGCACAGTTGGCCGATCCTGGTCCACGACTCCCTGCAAGTGTGTGTAACAACGTCGCGCAGCGCCGTGGCCAGCGAGCAGCAGGAATCTCTGAACCTCAAGCTGCAAGTGCAGAACACCAGCCAGGTAGTGAACAGCATTATTACATAGTTAAACTGTTACATAGTTATTGTTATTATCATTAGTTATTATCAATAATTATTGTCATTAGTTATAGCATTATTACATAGTTATTTTAACTGTTACATAGTTAAAATAACCAGTGATGGGCTGATACCAATTCCCAATTCCACAATATCGTCGATACCGGCGGTATCGAGGAATCGTCAATACTCGATACTTGGGGTCTTTGTATTTGATACCTACTCTGGTACAAAATGTTAAAAATCTTATGGTTTTGTGATATTGCCCTCATATAATGTTGAAAGAACAAGATCATAGCCTTTTAAAACGAATTATTATCATCAAGAACATATTAACTCCGCTCTTCATTGTCACAAAACTTCATCTAGTAGATGACGCAATACATTGAGAAGTTATTTGGGAAACAGTCCTGAGTATTGTTGTTACAGTAATTTTCATTAACATGTGGTTATGAAAATATTAAGTGTCAGTTGTGTTGTGTTTTACTTCAACCTCAATCCAATTCAATTATTAAGTGAAATAATTTATCCAGCCTACTTTTAACATTTCAGAGGTCCGATCATGATTTTGAACTGAAATAACATGGTCTGACCACTGACCAAGTCACCTGTTAGTCTAACATTTTCTTCAAATTGCTCGATAATCCAAAAACTCGACAGTTTCTAAGTCCACATAGGATCGGGTTGTGGGGTTTACTGTAATTTGAAGATACTAGAAATATTTACTACTGTAAGGTTTGCATAGTAGTAACAAAATATTTTTGACTCCTTGGTGTCAAAATTGATAGTTTGGTTCTTTGAGTGAAGTAGTAACAGTCAAAAAATTAAAACCCAATTTTCTAATAACTGTTGTTAATTGATAAGTCACAAAAGCTAATAAATAATTATTGTTACAACTACTGTTTCAACTGTATTTATTTTTTTTCAAATGCAAATTTTGAAGTGGACTTTATCCTTTTTACTGTTGTTTTAACTATTTAACTTACATTAAACTCTTTATTAACTGGCCAGCTCGAGACCAGAAAGCAACCGGAAAAAGAATCGACTGGTATAATCGTATAATTGGTGTACCTTTCAACAAAAAAAAGTAAAACTTTATGTGACTTGCATGTATTAATAAATACTTAAATAAAAATAGAAATACATTAGTACTGGTTGAGATGTGATATTAATTTGGAGGGCAGATATGTTAAAGGCTCTTCTTTCATTTCTTTTAGCGACACGTTAAAGCTATGAAATTTTAAAAAATATGTGGTTCAAACGAAGTTGCATGCCTGATAGGGTTGGCCAGTTAAGACAAAGTCTATTGTAACAAAAAAATTATCAGTTAAAACTTTTTAAAACATTTAAATGCTGTTGTGTTGAGTTTACAACCCAGCCTAAGAACATGAAAAATGATGTTAATTGAAAGCGTTTTTGTTACCAGGTCCATGACAGTGTCAAGTGTGTTATGTGTATGGAATGTGCTGCACTGTATAGTCCTCAGTGGCAGCTCACCAACCGGGGCTTCCATCCTGCAGGTAAATAAACCAGTTATACTTGAATCGTTACAATAAACTAGTTACACTTGAGTTTTTACAATAAACCAGTTACACTTGAGTTGTTACAATAAACCAGTTACACTTGAGTTGTTACAATAAACCAGTTACACTTGAGTTGTTACAATAAACCAGTTACACTTGAGTTTTTACAATAAACCAGTTACACTTGAGTTGTTACAATAAACCAGTTACACTTGAGTTGTTACAATAAACCAGTTACACTTGAGTTTTTACAATAAACCAGTTACACTTGAGTTGTTACAATAAACCAGTTACACTTGAGTTTTTACAATAAACCAGTTACACTTGAGTTGTTACAATAAACCAGTTACACTTGAGTTGTTACAATAAACCAGTTACACTTGAGTTTTTACAATAAACCAGTTACACTTGAGTTGTTACAATAAACCACTATGTTAACAATCATTTACAAAATTCACACTAAATTTTGATGAGAAGCACTTTAACTTTAAGTGATATCTAAAAGTAGAAAACAACTCAAATTTTCTAGTTGAATTGGAATCACTGTACATTAAATACATTAACACTTCCCGGGCTACTGATGGATATATCCGTCAAACGTCATTTCTGGTCCGTGCATATATCCGTCTATACAATTTTCTTTTCCGTGATGAAGTCGTATATATGTTGTATATTACGGTAATAACCATCCTATTGACATATGGGTTGGTATAATAAATAGACACTTATGTGTTTTAGCTTTGTGATGTTAAGAGGGGGCTAAATGGTCAGTCCTGGCGGGCGTTGCTGAAACTGCCGGAGCATAGTTCGTTCCTGGTTCGTTCCGTTCCAGTCAACTGAGTTGTGACGCGGCCGGCGGAGGGATGTAGTTCGACAACTGCTGCCACGCTGCCACTACCTCCCTTCACGTTTTCCCGTGTCGCTCTAGTCCGCCTCTGTATATCTTCTCCTTCCGTGTACAGATAACACTGAATATCTTGGCCTCTGACATACTTCACTACTGGATTCAAATTTGTAAAAAAGTGAGACTAAAACAGTCTACAACTTTGTCGTTGTACTCCAATTAATTGTTTTAGCTGAAAAATGTTATCACAGATGTGCCCACCCTCTGACGATCACTCAATGTGTTGTTGTCACGTGCTAAATGGTTTTTAAAGGCTTTAATTTTATTGAAATGACGAAACAAAATAGCCTACGACCACATTAAATTTTATTTATTTACTCCCTTTATTTTATTACACTATTAAAATTAAAAATTGTAATTTTGAAATACTTCAGATAGTGACTTGAAACACCAACGCACTTTAAGTGCTTATTTTTAAGGTGGGTGGGAATGACTGATCGGCGAGTGTGATGATTTATTTATGGAACAATCAAATACACATTTCGATTTCATAAGTTTAACTGAACGCCTTTTCTCTTGTTTAAGTTGTATTTAAAACTGAAATGACCTCTTCTATGATTTTATGTTACCGTAATGAATTCTGAATATAAATTACGTTCACGTAATTTAGTCTTCAAAAGAAGTAACAATATAGTGAAGAAATATTATTTTATGTCCAAAAACCATAAAATTGTGTTTAAAACTGATGACATAAAATTTATGAAAATAAAATAAAAATAGATAAAAATTAATAAACATTATGAATTTCAAAATGAGAAGAAGGATAAAAACAAAAGCCGTTTGTTGCCCGTTTTTTAACCAGTACTATCCCAAATTATTTATTTTAAATTGAGTGCAGCGGTTCAATGTTGCGAGTGAACGTAGCAAACTAGCTCATCTGAAGGGCAAAAAATTCTTCAGGTTGGCATTGCAAAGAAAATTGGCCAACGGCTTTAAAACAAATCATGGGAACACAAATCTTCAAAACTCTAGGGCTGACGGGTTTGTAATTTTTCATACACGTTCTTCTTTGCTCATAGGTGCTCACTAAGAAACGGATTTGCAAAGTTCCTTTGGAACTGCGCCCCACAGAACTTTAAAGTTTCAATAAAATTCGTATGGAAGAATATTTGTTTGCATTTTAAAGATATTTCATTATGTATGAAATTAAATCACAACCGCCGGCGAAGCCGTGACTCTGTAGCAGATAATCTTACGAAAACAGAGGAGTGATAGGATAGAAACAAGTGGACAATGCAGGATCGGCATGGAACACAGTAGAGGAGATGGGAATAACTGCAACAACAAGAATACTTGTGGCGAGTTCGCATACGGCTATCGTGCAAAACATCCCGAATAGGATTTTGGCAGTCCATCACACTGTGCAGGTGCACTATCTGAAACAGATTATGTTTCTGCATCTTGGTTATTCGATGAAATCGCGGTTGTTGATGTGATGGACGACGCCAGTAAACCTCAGACCCAGTTACAAATTGCTTTACAGGATACTTCATATTTTATCAAAACAAAGACTAAAGAAATTCCATTAAAATATATGCACTACTAAAACACTTGAAATCGGCTAAATATCTTGGTCAAAATCATTATGAAGCCAGTGAAAACATCCTGAACAGGAAAGGAATGTCGGACCCACATAAACAATTCTTCTTGATTGAGTTATTAGAACAACATGTTCCTGAGTTTTCTGCCATATTTAACAGAATACTGCAGTCCTTTAATTTGCATACAACTTATTATTGCTTTGAAATAAGCTATAAAAGAATACTGTTTTATTTCAAAATACTACCAATGCGACGTCAGAATATTTTGTAATACTATGAACACCTTTTTTTTAATAATTATATTTACATTTATATCGTGGTATAATTAAAGTATTCTCCATTTCGTAAGAAATTCTCCTCTGCGATGTTTTTGCTTCCTTACGCCATGAATTTAGTTGTTTGGAGCCATTATCAGTAATATATTTTTCAATTCAAATACAAAAAAAATATAAATTTAACGGTTATATTAAATTACCGTAATAAAATGTATAAGGTTGAAGAGAAAAACAAAATGAAAACATTCGGGGGGTCTAAACCATGTGCAGAATGTAAAAGTGTAAACAATAAACAACGTAATGGACATGTGACAGATGTAAACTCGTTTTAAATTATAATCAGCTGTTGCAAGTAGATCGTATTCATGTGCGCCCGTCAGTTTCAGCGGGTGCCGCTAGAGGCTGTCAGTATCGGAGGTCACTCGGACCAAAAATCCATCGTGCAGTGCTTCACCTTCTCCAAGAATTCAGCTTTATTTTAGGTCCGATAAAATGGGATTTGTTTTAAGTGAAATATAAAAACTTGGGCTATTTGGCTAACTTTTTGATTTTTTCAAATTTGAATCCATATTAAACTAAAAGGGATTTGATAAACTTTGATCCATTATAACTTGATGTGGACTAAAAATATCAAAAAATCAAAAAGTTAGCCAAATAGCCCAATTCTTTATCTTTCATTTAAAACCAATCCCACTTTTATCGGGCTTAAAATAAACTCGGAAACTTGGAGAAGGCGAAACACTGCATGACGCTTTGAGAGGGACCATTTTGCCCCCTCTTAATTAAAAGGCCTACTTTCTGCCGCCAAATCTTCTTCCTCACCATCATCTACCTAAACTTTGGGCCTCATACATGCTGAATTGCAGCAGCGTATCTTTATCCAAAAGTGTTTTACACCAAATACTAGATATTGTTTCTCGCTCTCAGTACGCTTGTAAACATATTCACGTAGTTTCAACAACGTTCGCCAGGACTGACCCTTTAGGCCCCCTCTTAAGGTTCATGCAGAACCATCTTGACAACCACAAGATGGGCTTATGTTTGAACAAGAATGCAGCAGAAGATGTACTGTAATTAGTATGAACCTGGTTCTGCATGAACCCTAAATTGACACCACAAGGCTAAACACGTAAGTGTCTCTTTATTAATAATTCAAGGCTGTTAAAAATATTACAATTACTAGCAACAAAGCCTAATGTAGTTAAATACAACGGTCTCTAGAAAAATAGTACATAATTGCTTTATTTCCTGAGCTATATCTTAATGTTAATTTAATTTATTTTCAAGAGAGAAATTAAAAAAAAAAAAAACAAATTTTTCAATACAGGAAGATAAAAAAAATCAAATGTAACATGTATTTCTTTATAAACAACATTCCTTGTAAATATTCAATCTGAGTTTTTTAGCAATATCCCTTTATCTTTGCTAGGAATAGTTTTAATGTTTACAAGTAAAAATAGTCGTATACTGACTGCCCCGTGTGTTGACAGCCGTTTCTCTGGGGCCCCAGGAGGTGGCCCATTTCATGCTGAAGGCCCGCCGCCGCGGGGGCTCTGCGTTGGACTCCGCCCCTGACTCTGCCCCTCAGGTCTCCCGGCTGCCCCTGGCCGCAGACACCACCCTCTCCCCCGCCCCTGAGTTCCTCCCAGTGGCGGAGACACCAGGCATCAATTCTTTAGACTCTGTGGTGGCCCTTCACGCGACGTTCATTGTACTTTGGAAGGTCTGTGGTTTGATTACTGGATTTTTAACGTGCATGTTAAGTTTTTCCAGAATAAATTATCCTATAAAGTTCAGTCAAGTTTTGTAAAAAAAAATAGTAAAAAATATAAATTAAAAAAAAATTAAGTTACTGTATTTGTTTCATTTAGGTTTAGGGTAGAATATAATAACTTCAGGTGTGCTGCAGTAAACAACAAGAAATTTTCACTGAAAATTATTCAATACAAATTTATGTGCTAGAGTAAATTTCTCCTAATATGTAGGCAAATTAGCAGTAAATTGTAGATGATATAAAATGTATTACTATCATTACCAAAGTTATTGAAATTGGTGGAAAATATTAATGTTTGGAAAAATGTAACTCACAAAAGACGAGTTGTTGCCCGTCGATACTCGACGTATACAGCTCCAGTCATTGTGAGTGGAGCGCTAGGCAAATTGCTATTTCATTCCAATTAATCAGCTGCTTTACATAATATATATGTAAGCCTACATTTATATACATAAGTATTTAGGTACTGGCCATAATAAACCTTCTCGAACGTTTACTCTTCTACTGTATTTAGACCAATACTGTATGTTTACAATCACTGATTTAAATGTTGTGAAATAAATTCATCGTTAGGGTTTGGAAATTTCAATTAGTGTAACACAAGAAAGTGAGATAACATTAAGCTGCTAACATAGAAAAGTTAAGCTTTTATTTGGTATGGAGTGCATGTAAATCGGCCCAGTAGAAGACTCAGATGAACGGAGTTGTTTTTTACCTTACTTTTTTAAATATATAGACAGTAGCAAAATGTAATCTTTTCCTATGAGTATACTCTTGCTGAGACAAGAGGAAGGAGTTAAATGAGAAGTGTTTGATGGGTATGTATCGCTTTTACATGTATTTGCTCAAGGTAGCTTGATTTTGGACAGATTACAGTAGTGGGAAATTGAGAGACCTGGCACAGTTCAATGACCTCTGAGGAATGTCAAGGTCATGACGTCACCGATGACACCACTATGATGTCACACCCATGACGTCATATGAATGGTTTGTCGATTACGTCATGACCTTGACATTCCTCAGAGGTCATTGAACTGTGCCAGGTCTCTCAATTTCCCACTACTGATTACCTAACAAGGATTATTTGTCTGCTCTCTACCCAAATTATAATCAAGATTCATGTGAAGTTGAATTATTCTTTTCAACTGTAGGCCACGGTGGAGCTCCGCGGAGGGGATGCCCGCAGTGCCGTGGGGCAGCACCACGTCAGGCTAGGGGGGGTAGGGGAGAGCAGCTGGTGGCCCCCGCCCGCCCCCGCCATCGCCCCTTCCCTCACCCCTGCCGCAGATGACGCCACAGCGCGCCAGAGGCTGGTCATGTATTCCGTCATCTCCCGGCCACCCTCCACGCCTCACGACTTCAGCTCTGAAAGGTTGGTGTTGGTCATGATTGATGTGTATAATAATTTATTTTTCAAATAATTTGTTTTTTGAAAATATTTTAAAGGTTGTGATTTTTTGTGTCAGCTCACAGTAAATCATAGATAACGAACATAGGTATAATAAAATAGGGATATGTCGGTACCTAAAGTCGGTTCTCGGTACCACCGGTTCTTGGCAAAAGTACCGGTACCGAGAACCGATGTCAAAATCTCGGTACCTCGGTACCGGTACCTCGGTACCGGTACCTCGGTACCGGTACCTCGGTACCGGTACCTCGGTACCGGTACCTCGGTCTGTTTACAATAAAATTAACTGAAACCAAACACGCCCATCCACAGTTTTCTTGGAATTAACAATGCGATTGTAATTTGAGACAGCCAGGTGGACTGATAAAAACTCCGATCTCTTATCTTATCAATAAGTTATTGTTCTGTCCGTCAGGCGCATGGATGAAGGGGGGGAGCAGCCGGGCCAGTCCCAACGCGCGTTTCGCCACAACAATTAATTGACTGATAAGATAAGAGTACAGTTTCCTTATCGCCTATATCCTAAATTATTTGTCCAACAAATCAAATTATTGATCATTTTTCATCTAATGTTTACAAATAGAAATATAATCGAGGTTCAATGATTTTTGGTTGAAATATAGTTCATTATTTTGTTTTAATATTATTTTACTGAATTAAAACTAAAAACAATTATCTAAACAAAATGCATTTATCCCGAACAATAGTTGTTTACGCAGCCGGCGATCTCGCTAACAAGGAAAACGCGACGCAAAAACCCGGCACATTCCGTGAGCCGGCCGCCCCGGAGACGATCTATTGTTCAGCTTATCTGTTGTTCGACGTCCGGCAGTAATTTATTCATGAGGGGTGTTTTTTGCTCCTAGTACCAATTGCTACTTTTTGAACCAATTGCCATAGAAAGCTAAGAGATGGCTCGTTTGATTCGTCTAATTCTCACAAATTAAATAAATCGTCAACTAAAGTTGTGTGACTTTTCATTCAAAATTAGAAAAGCATTGTTGTTAAGCAAATCATTCTATAATACAATTTACTGTTTTATAATGTGAAAAGCATCTTGTTATAATTTAATATAATTTTTTAATTAAAAACTTCAAACCCATTAAATATATTTCAAAAATGAAATATAACAAATACATTTATAATTAATTAAAACAGATAGTAGTTGGAGAATTAACAATTAAAAATAAAAATACTTTTCAGCCCAACTCGTTTTTGGTCTGAGACCAGTGAGACCTAGGGGTAATGATTTTTTACCAGGCCCAACCCTAAGTGTGAGTGTAAAAGTTGGCTTGTGGACCCCTAGATATGTTACTGTACATTAAAAAATTATTATAAAACAAACATTTTATTATTTTTTATCAATTTTAATTTTTTAGTCAAATAAACTTTTGATGATTTCCCATACACACCCCAACACTGTTCCTTCCATAATTTTCATTCAATCCTTATTCTTTTACTTGCATGTGTTGTTTAATTTAATCCCTAAATTCTCACTTCTTTTGAAATATCACTTCAATATACAATTTTTTTCATATTTCCTATTATATTAACCTCATAAAAAAATGAGTACTTGGTACCGGTACCGAGAACCGAGAACCGATCCTTTAAAAGAACCGGTACCGGTTTTTTTTTTTTTTTTTTTTTTTTTTTTTTTGAGGGAGAGGCGGAAAAATGCATTACGCACACAGGTGGCCAGCCTGTAGTGTGGGGCTCCCCTAAAAACGGGTTTACCCACTAAAAAACCTCCTCTACTCTTTAGGAATCTAACCTGGAATTGTTTGTCACATTACGTCAGGCTAGGCCTAAATTTGGCTTACGCCCGTGGGGCTCGCTCCTTATCCAGCCGCTCGATCAAGGGATCTGGGCCACTTCGCGGTCCAGATCGGTTTTCTTTTCCAGGAGGATGCCCCGGACGAACTGTGACAAACAATCCCAGTTGCCCTCATCCTCCAAAATCTTTTGGCAGACCGAGTCCACCGAAAATGCACCAAAGATTTGTGTGGCCTCCAGGCGGGGCCCTTCCCAACGGGGACAGCGGAAGAATGTGTGTTCCGCATCGTCGGGAACACCCGGGCAATAAATGCAGTCCGGTGAACCGGTCTTTCCCATCCGGTTCAGGTACGACCGAAAATAGCCGTGACCTGTCAAAAATTGGGTCAGGTAGTAGTCCACCTCCCCATGACGCCGTTCCACCCATGGTTGGACCTGCTTGATAAGTCGCGCAGTCCATCGTCCTCGGGTGTCGTGCTCCCAGCTGTGTTGCCACTGCTGGAAGGTTCGGGAGCGCTCTTCTGTTCTTGCCGTGTCCTTGCCGATCTCGCCTTGTCTCTGATAAATCGCTTTCCTCTCCCCTGCCAAGAGCTTGACAGGGATGACACCGGCGACCACCAGGACGGCAGGCTCGGACACTGTCCGGTAGGCGGAACACACCCGGAGCGCAGCTTGACGCTGAACCCGGGCGAGTCGCAACCTGTAGCACTCCTTATCTAGAGCGCCTGCCCACACCTCTGCCCCGTAAAGAAGCACGGACTGGACCGCGGACATCAACAGACGTCTTCTGCTGGATCGGGGACCCCCGACATTGGCCATCAGCCTACTAAGGTAAGTCACTACCTTAGCGGCCTTGTCCGCCGTACGGAAGATCTGATCCCTCCAGCTTAACTTGGTGTCCACCATAACCCCGAGGTATTTGGCGGCACGAGTTGATGTGACCACCTCCCTTCCCACTCGAAACGGGACGACGGTGTCGATCCTCTTCTTCGTGAGAATCACGATCTCCGTCTTACTGAGAGCAAGTGAGAGACCGTGATCGGACATCCAGTTGTTGACCACCCGCATAACTCGGTTCAACTTCAGTTGGGCCAGCTCAACGTTGCGTGCAGCAATGAGAGCTGCGACGTCATCGGCGTACCCAACCAAAGTGGTTTCCTCAGGCATCTCGGACCTCAGGAGGCTGTCATAGGCAACGTTCCAGAGATCCGGGCCGAGTATTGAACCTTGTGCGGCACCAGAAGTGACTTCCATCGTCCGCGTTCCGTCCCTCGTGTCATAAATCAGGCTTCGAGAGCGTAGATAATCCTCGATGAGCCGCAACAGATATGCAGGAATACGAAAGGTGTTGCGAAGCGCATCCAACATATCGACCCACCTCGCCGAGTTGAAGGCATTCTTGACATCAAGCGTAACAAGAAGCACTACTCGGCGGGAGAAATGGTTGTGGCTCTCGGCTCTCTCCACAGCTCTCTGAACTTCGGTGACAGCGTCGATCGTTGACCGTCCCTTTCTGAAGCCGTACTGACGGGGGCATAAGTCCCCGGCAGCTTCCACGGCAGAAGTCAGGCGGGAACGGATCAGCTTCTCGAAAAGCTTCCCAGCCGTGTCCAACATGCAGAGAGGCCTGTGGGACGACGGCAGCTCGGGATCACCTTTGCCCTTGCTGATCAGTACAAGCCTGGCTGTTTTCCAGGGAGCCGGAAACACCCCTTCTACCAAACAGGCATTGTACATTCTCAACAACAAGTCAGCGTTGATTGAAAATACTTTCTTTAAAGCCTCACTGGGAATCCCGTCCGGGCCAGGAGCCTTGTTGCTCTTCAGGGAGAGAACGGAGGTTTCCAGCTCCTCGAAAGTGAAAAGTGGAACGTCCTCTACCCGTCCGAAGTCAACCGGCGGTCGCTGTGGATGTTCAGGAAACAACGCAGCGACGATCCTCCCCATGGTGGCGCCCTCCATGATGGAAGGTGGAGAGCGGGCGCCGAGTTTCTGTGTTACAAGTTTGTAACCCAGGCCCCACGGGTCGGAGTCAACGTCGTCACGAAGTCTCCTCCAGCTATTCGCCTTGCTCCTGTTGATCGCCTGGCGGAGAGATTTTCTCGCAGCTTTATAGGCCTCCGACTTACGAACTCTGTCTGCGGGGATTCTCGCTCTTGTGGCGGCTCGTCTAGTTCTTAAACATGTTCTTCTGAGTTCCGCAATCTCTTCAGTCCACCAGTAAACTGGTTGTTTGTCGCGTCGGGGTTTCCTTCGCGGCATAGACTGGTCGCAGGCCGAGACGATCAGTTCCATCGTGGATGTTACTACTGCCTCGGCCCCAGCCTCACCAGGATTCCCCTGCGCTCCCCGAGAGATGACTTCGGTGAACTTGATCACGTCCAGTTTGTTGGTGTTCCACCGGCGTGGCCCTTCCCGAGATGCGGAAACTCGACGATTTGCCTGATCATGCAGGTCAAACACGACGTATTGGTGGTCGCTACCCGTGTAGTCCTCCACAACCCTCCAGCCAGAGATCCTCGGAAGGAGCGACTCAGACGCAAAGGTGACATCGGGGATCGTGCCTCTCTGCCCGGGGCGCCGAAAAGTAGGTGTGTCGCCCTGGTTGAGGACGACAAGACCGGCCCTGGCGATGAAATCCAGGATGTATTTCCCCCGGGAGCTGGTAGAGGGCATTCCCCACTCGACGGCCCTGGCGTTGAAATCGCCACCAACGACGACATGCCCGGTGGTGCCGAGAACGCACTCCTCTAGGCTATCTATTTTGTCGCGGAAGTCCTGGACGGCCTCGTTGGGTGTGAGGTAGCAACTGAAGATAGTCACGTCCCCACACCGAACCCAGACGAATCCTCGGCCGCGCCCGTGACTCCGCACCAAGACATCTCGTGTATTACGTGCCCAAAATGCAGCAGTACCGAGGCTGTCGGAGATCCAAATGTTTGGGTCTCTGTCCCGATACTGTTCGCTGATAAGGAGCGCGTCAGCACCAAGTTCTCGGGCGAGCTGATCTAGAAGGTTATCAGCTCCCCAGGATCTATGAAGGTTGGCCTGGAGGATGCGAATTACCGGCCGCTGCCTTTTGCCTGTTCAAGTGCGGCTCTGAAGGCACCGCACTGACCAGACCCGGGTAAGTGACCGAGGGCACTGGAGCCTGAATCCTTGCAGAGGAAGCAGGAGGGGCTCGAGGAACATTCCTTACGTTTGTGGCCCTGGCTTCCACACTGGAAGCAGTTGGCACTCCTGTCGGGCCCTTTACAGTTTCGGGAGGAGTGGCCGAAACCGAGACAGCGGAAGCATCTCGAAACTACCACCCTCCGTTTGAGCCTGCAACTGACCCAACCGACTCTGAGGTGCTGAAGGCTAAGCAGCTTATTGGCGTGCTTTTCGCCCATCTCAGCAACAGCCATCCGGAGTTGACTTCGGTTGGGCTTAGTCAGCCATACCCTCACTCCATCAGCCGGTATCTCCGGGAGTGCCACCTGGATCGCACGGGTCACCTCCTCTTCGGTGGAGAGGGCATCAAGGTCCCGAATCTCGACCGAACACTTCGGTTCTAGGGCCTTGATTGAGCCTTTGTCCCCAAGTGCAGTCTTGAGGGAAGCGGCAAAACCAATCTTGTCACTCGACTTCCCCAGTTCGAGGAGGACATCCCCATTCTGGGTTCGCCGAATAGACTTGATAACGGTGTCGGTCTCTTCCGGTTTGGCCTGCGATCTAATCTGACCCAGAACATCGGCAAAAGATCGCCCCCCTAAGGGCTTGATCAAGATTGCCTCCGTCCTGGGTTTCTTAGGCCTGGGTTGTTTAGGCTTTCTGACAGACTTGCCAGAGGCCTCCCCAACCGGGTTTGAGACTTGCGTCCGCTCCACCCTCGACGCACTTTTCGAAGCTGCCTCTGCTTGCTTCTGTCTCCTCCTTTCCTTCTTGGAGAGGCGCGTCTTCCAGCCCCCCAAAGGTGTTGAGGCAGAGTTTGCTGCCAAGGCAGGATTAGCCGCCGGAGCAGGAACCTCTGCAGGAGTAGCCGCTGGAGTCTCGGCAGCGCCCGGGGCGGATTGAGTAGCCTGGACAGGAGATGTCTGCGATGCCGCAGTGACAAAAACCGGTCTCGGCACTGAGTCCACCTCAACAAGCTCAGGGCTTCCCGGCGAAGAACCGCTCTGCCTCTTCTTTCGCTTTCTGGCTTGAGTCTGGGACTCAGCCAGATGAGCTTGAGGCGAAGCAGAGATGACTCGGTTCGTGACATCGCGCTCCTGCTTCACTGCCTTTAGCCTGATTTTCCGGCACTCCTCGATTTCTTCTAGAGAATCTTCGAGTTTCGGGATCCCCTCTTTTATCGCCTTGTTTACGTTCCTTTGAATTAAGAGGGCCTTGGCCATCTCCTTCAAAAGAGCTTTCATTTTCTTCAGACATGAGTCTTCCTCCTCGTGGGCGTCGTCCTGCTGCTGCCGAAGCATTTGCAGCTCGAATGCCGCACGAAGAGGGCTCTTCTTGGGAGGAATCCCTTGGATCTTGGCTAATGGTGTTGCCTGCTCGGCAACCTCCATCGCCATATCGATCTCCTCCTTCTTCTGTCCGGATTTGGACGACGATCCGGCATCACCAAAAGCCTTGAATGGCACCGGCGGGGGGGTGGTTTTAATACCCTTCGTCGGCGTTCCAGTGTTCAAGGTCGGAGACCTCTGCAGTTTTGAGCTGCGCTTAAAGGCGGCCTGCTCTTTCTCATCATCATTCGTGTTTTTGGCATTCATGTCCATGGTTTTCTTTCACCAGCGCATCGTGCGGCAAGGGGCGGCCCGTTCATTGGCCGAGAGCGGGTGCACCCTCGGAGGTCTATCCCCCGTAGGAGATAAGACACCCCTACCCCAGGACTCTGGGGCCCGAACCTCCGTTTGCCCAGCACCGATACACACAAGGTGCCGGACGTGCTGGGGGTCGCACCGTGGCAATGCAGAGTCCGATCCCTGCATCCATGCCGCACTCCCTGACTAAGGTCCGAAGCGGCTGGCTTCTGACGACACACTGGAGGAGACCATCGGCAGTGCGAGGCACACATCAGTCCCTGCAACACAACAGGGACACTCCCAGGACCCCCCAGCATGCGCCGGTCGAAAGAAGGTGGAAAGACACCCTTGATTCGGGGTCGAAAAAAAAAAAGAAGGTGAGCAAGGTTAGCTCAGGAAAGAATAAAGACGGTGAGCTAAGACCTGAAAGATGAGAAGAATGGCCTTAGCTCGGGAAGAACTGTGAGGAGGGTCTCACAGCTTGGCTCAGGTACCCCGGGGTCGCCAAGAAACACCCGTACAGTGGAAAGCCCACTGCCCCTGAGGGAAAAGTGTTCCAATAATAATGTAAAAACTAATTATAACAATGAAAAACATAATAGAAATATACATTATTAATAGGTAATTATGTATAAAATTAATACATTTTACCCACTACTTAGTAATTCTGATTTATAAAACGATTGAAAATCGAGACAGTCGGATTGTGCCATTGCAAATTTTACTGACTTTTGGCACTTTTTCCTAATTTTTTCCTGACTTTCGGCATTTTTTCAAACTTTTTCCTGACTTTTACTGACCAAAACCGAAAAATCCTGACTATTCCTGACTTTTAATGTCTGTGGCAACCCTGTATTTGCATTTATTATAACAGGCAGCAGCCTTAGCTCAGTGGTCGAGCTCTAGGTTATCACCCAGCCAGGTTATCAACGAGGACAAAAAGATCGTTCGACTGCTCCCGTTGTTCGGAAGTCACGTTAAGCCGTTGGTCCACCTGCATAGAAAACAAAAAAGTGCAGGCATTTCAGGCGAGGAGAACTATCAGTTAATTGCTGATCTCCCTCCACTAAAAGCCACACGATAATCTATATATTAATAGGCAAGCATGTTTCGTTTCCTCCTTTTTTCTCAGCTCGTGTGCAACGTAGGGGAAATCCGCGCATATCGTTAGAAAGGTATTATGCTGTAGATGAGCAGAATAGCATTATAATTCCAATCTGCCCCCAGGGCTACAACCTACAGGCTTTCAAAGTTTCAATGTTAATCTTATGGGAGAAGGTTTGAATCATAAGACAGCTGTTGTAATAACAAATGCTAGCTAATCATGAAGAACAGATGTTTCAGTTATAAAACATTTTAAAACTAATTGGCTCAAGATCAACTGTATTTTTGGTCGAATTTCGACCAGTAGGCGATCTCTAGTTATTATTATTATTTATTTATTATAATGCAAAATTAATGTTTCTCTGCTGAAAAATCGCAATATCTTGGTTATTTGATGTCGGATACTTATTAAGCTTCATTGGTATCATTGGTTAGAGAATTTAATCTATCAACTTTTATGTATCATGAAAAATTATATATAATTTAATGGTTTTAAGATATATGAGTATAAAAACTTTTTAATGGATGCCATTTTGAAAATACAGTAGAAGCCCTCAAATCCGGCCACCTCGGGACCGGACTACCGGCCAGATTTCAAAATGGCCAGATTAACCAGCAGTTTATTATACGGGTTAAACAGAGAACTGTATTATATGTGTGTTTCAACAATGAATGATTAGGATGTATTTAACAATGAAGGGTATTATATTTGCCCAAAGCTATGTATCAACTTTGTAACCATGATTTGCTCCCTGCTAGACTTTGTAGTGCTCAAAGACGATCGGAAACGGACAAGCGGTCGCCAGCGATGAACCTGCATTTAACACACAATAATACTGGTCTTCTGTCAACGAAGGCCTTAACGTATAAATGGATCCATAAAAGCGACAGAATCTGTCTAACTTACTAGTGACCTAATTTCCGTGTTACATAGACGATCAGGCTGTGAAATATTCAATAAAAAGATAACGATAAACACAAAGTTTTAGAAGACATCCGAAACCGAATAGTACGAATACTGTCAATAGAACTGATATATTTTAGTGATATAACATGGGACAAGTTGACTTGAGTCTATTTTTTCCGAGGGAAACGCCCAGGGCTGAACATTTCATTTCCAGAATACCGGGGATGGATTATCCGGCAGCCGAACCATCCGAGGCCGGAGTAGGGGGCTTCTATTATATACATATAAAAAAAATTTTACTGTGGAAATGGACATTGGTATTATAAAGGTTCATGCCATATATGAAGTCCCTACAACAATTTATCACCAAAATAAAAATTATTAAGTGTAAAAAACAAAATGGCGGATATTTGGGTAAGTATGCATATTAGGACTTCATATTAGCTTCATGTGAACTATTTTGATTATTTTGACCCAATTAGCCATATTATGAAGTTTAGTGATGGACTTTAAAGATACTCTGTATATCTAATTAAATTACTCTCATTCCAGGCTGAAAAACTATTGCTACAAATTCAAAGGCTACTCTGGAAAAATGCATCACTACAAACTCAGCAACTGGTAATTTAACTATAGTTTTTATTTAATGATTTAATATTTACTTATGATTTCTTGATTAGCATATGTATTGGTGCTAGTAGGCAGAATAGCCAAGATAAAGATAAGTCTTCCAACACTACTAAGTTAATAAATTTACACTTACACCGCGAATACATACAGAATAGTAAATGTAAAAGAAGTTACAGTAAAATGTCCATCAATTTTGACCAGTCATAATGGTCATCATCAACTTGTCATCAACTGTGAAAAATTCAGTTCCTATGGAATTACTGTTGATGAGAAAATATTTTGACAGGACTATCTCCTGCAGTCAGGATCGGTGCTCCCATTAGGCGAACTAGCCGACCGCCTAGGGCGGCACTTTCCGGGGGGGCAGTAATAAATAAAAAATTATCTACAAAAAAATAAATCCTATACTCTAATACGAGTAAGGTATATATGTAAGGTAATATATATGTTTCCACACGGATCTTAAAACCGGTTCAAAAGATTTTCTTCAAACTTGGCAAATAACTTAGTTCTGGGATAAAAATAATATAAATACAGGTCCCCATACCAGGAAAAAAGTTATTTATTTATAATCTTTAACTGAAATTAAAAAAAATTAACATTGGTCTTATGGAATTAAAAATCAAAGCAAAGAAACAATGAAAACATCTGACTCAACTGTTAAAGTGCACACCACGTGTTACAGTACCTATAAACATGTGGTTTAGCATGGCAGCCAGTTACTAAATTATTAAATGGTACTAACGTTTGGTAAAAATCATTTATAATTTTTTAAATCGTTCTTCATACTGCTGATAATAATGTTTAGATAACTAAGTCAGATAAAAGTATAAATCAACTAATCAGTTTGCAAGGTGTATAAAGAAATAAGAACAGGTGTGTGCATAGCCAGCTGGTGTGACGTAGTTGGGCTCACCGCTAGCGTGTGATGTAAAATTATTTACGTGTCTTACTAGATACAGTTATCCAGAATTTGCAGCATGAACTATTCACGTACTAGGAACGGAACATACTACATTCAACATTTCTTTATTTGTAAACTCTTAAATTATTTTATAAATATATTATCAACTCTTTTAGAAAGCATGCAAATTAAATTTTAGGGTTTTCACAAATGATCTAAATTAGCTAATAGGAATAATGAATTAAAATTAAGCTAGTTTCCTTAAATATTGGTTTAATAAATATTTATCACGATACAATAAACCATTTTCCCTCTATATTAAATGACTAACAATTTTAAAATTTATGACATCAACTATATGGCTTTAGAAAAATTTATGAAACAGGATTTTTTCTCTTTTTTTTGCACCATTGTCCACTCTAATGCTTGAAAAGGTATTCAAGAAGTAAGAAAATCTAGCATATTTTGAAAAAGCAAACCCCGTGTGCACTCCAATAAATACTCATGACTTTTAAACTCATTAAACTCATCGTCTTCTATGACTTTTAAATACCCCCGTCGCAGCAGACCTGCGTACACAGCAAATTTCCAAACCATCTTGAGATTTTGTATTTTCCCCATAAACACCATAGGAATGGGTATGTAGGTTTGCTGCCATGGGATGTTGTTAGAAAATTTTGGTTTTGTTAGGAAATGTAATAGTTACATAAGGTAAATGTCAAACTGTATCAATATTTGGCACTTTTTAATTTTACCCAAAAACCCCATGGGGATGAGTATGTAGGTTTGCCTCCATATGGGTGTTGTAAGCAAATATCAGTTGAACCCTACCAAGTGAATGTACATACTAAATTTTATCAAGTTATTTCAATAAATAAGCAAGATACAGGGTTTTGTAGATTTCCCATAAGATTAACATGGAAAACTTTTTTTTTGGCTTTTCTCCGTAACCTGTGAAGCCAAGTTAAAAATTCAAAATACTAAATTGCTTGTTTTTTAGGCTCTTTTAAATGGTTTTAGTTAAAATTGTTTAATTTTTTAAAATTATGCTCCAAAAATGCCAAAAACCCATTTTTGACCCATTTGAAACCCCATAAATCCCCGTTCCCATAACCCGATCATGCTGGTTCGCGAACTCATGAAAATAGACCTAGTCTTATACCTTTATACCAAATTTCATTAAAATCGGAGGTCCCCTTCAAAAGTTATCAGTACCACGGACACATAGATATATATACATGAAAATGAACGAACGGTGTTTTTGGCTTCTAGGGACCTCAAAATGAAAAAGTAACATGGTCCCGGGCTTAGGTCTTACCACGGCTACTACCGTAATAGCGTATTCCCTATATTGAAATTCGCTAAAACTCATTTAAACCCCCTAAATACCACGTAAATATTATCTGATGACCTGGATTTTTAGATTCAACTTGTAGAAGGCTTTTCTATAAACGGGCATATTGAAAGAGACCCATACGTATGTGCTGTGAATCGTCAGTTTCTTCACACTTAACAAATGTAACTTGTAATTTACAAGTTCTTATAATTTATAATAAAATAGAGTACTTATTTAAGTATAGTGTATACGGACATTATCGAATAATGTTTTTATACCATTACCTTAAAACTAAAAATTATCAAGATGCCTGATTGATCTTTACTATGACTACTGTACCGTTGCTGCCCCTGTGCTATGAGCGTGAGTCGAGCAAGCGCTAGCCTTTATCAGCTGTCAGGACCGTGTGCAATACTACAGATTCCACAATCTATACTATCATGACACTTCTATTCAAACTACATGTATTAGGATGTCCCCCACACTGGGCCACCAGACATACCAGTAGCAATCATACCGGTGGCTTGGAGCGCTAAAGATGACCAAATGATAACCTATCACAACTAACACATGTTGTGATTGACTGCAGAGTTAACTAGGATGCCAATCACAACGCCCGCTAGTGAAACATCAAGCCCCAAGCCAAATGTATAAAAGTTACTGGTATGTCTGGTGGTTTCAGGCATTAGAATGTTTCAGGGGTATGGACACCCTGAGGGGCCAAAGAGTAACCATAAATTTGTCATAACGTCCACGTGAAGTGACCGAGTAGTAATTCAAATACTTGACTTTTTTTCTTTTTGTTAGTATTATCAGGATTTGATACTTGATTTTATGTTTGATGTTTTAGATGTATGGTTTATTATTTGAAACATAGATAATTAAAGTTGCTATAACCTGTCAACCTATAAACATAATCAAATATAAAAATTCTGCTGATTTGATTTACTATGACCTTTTCAATTTGGTTATGTATTGGGTAAGGTAAAAAAAATCCAAACTGTGGAAGAGCTGTCAGAATTGGGACGTTTTTGCCATTTTCATATTATGCCACCAGCAGCAGCGTTGGGCCGCACCAGTGTGGTGTGACTTTCATTTGACACACAGGATTTTACACCCTTTACACTTAATCCAGCGTGCACCTGATGCGGCGTTGGGCTATGGGAGTATATGAGTGTCTACACATAACATCCGGCGTGCGCTGCACGACAAAAACGCCGCGTGGCGCCCAAAATCACGCCGCATATCCGGTGAGTTTTGGGCGAAGGGCTATTGTTTCTTATTGGGGTTTTCACATGGTGCGTCGCCCCCCACGGCCCGACCTGGAACCTTTCTCTCGTGGATCTGCCACTGGAAAGTGCAGTCGTAAATTGTACAGCGGTATTGTTTGTTGGCAGTATTGTTTTTGTGTGCTAAAATGAGTAAAAAGCAAGAGGTTCTTGAACCACAAGCTGTAGCTGAATTGTGTCTATTTTTGAGTAGTTGATGGATCAAAAACCACCAATTTTTTCTTCTTTTACGCTGCCTCTATACCAAGTACATAGCTAACACTGTCTTCTGCCGCATGTTAACATTGCAATTGCCAACCACCTACTGGACAAACAGGATACAGGTGCACCGTGCGGTGCGTGCCGGACGATACAAAATATCAACACTTACTCCCAGCGTGCGCCGTTTGTGTGTAAGAGGCCTTAGCTGCGTGCTTGTAGCTGCAATTGCAATCACAATCTGCCGTTAAATATAAATCTTTGTAGATGTTTCAAAGAGGGTATGTATAGTAGGAAAAGGAGGGGGGCAGGTCCGGCAAATGTAATCTTTGCCTAGGGCTGCCAAAATAATAGCCCGGTCCTGACTGCATTAGCATAAGCTTGAAAATTAGCAATGAGTATTGTGAAGCAATGAAGGGCTTTGTGTTTCATATCTATAAATGTTAACAAGTTTAAATTTAGTTCTCAACAATTTATTTATAACTTTAAGGACTAAAGTGCATAAAATAAAAATCAAGAAAATAATGAGTGATTTTTTATGACTGGAGTATTTATAACTGGGACATATGTCTGATTACAACACAAAAGTGGCATTTGCAACAGCCCTTCTCTTATTTATATTTGTATGTTTGCAAGGTGTAGTGATTGTATAAAAACTTTGCCATGTTATATTACAAAACATGGTGATAAAAAATAATTATCAGCCCAGAATTGTAGTATGCAGCTGAAAATGTAAATAAAGTTAAGAGAAAGAAAAATAATAATCGTATTTGAAAATAAGATTCTCATACAAATGAGCAAATAAAAAGAAATCAGCAAATCTATGAAGAAGGAGAGTGGAGGAGGAGACATAAGGGGCCGTCCATAAATTACGTCATGGCTTTTTGGCCATTTTTGGACCCTCCCCCCCTAAAATCATCCTACCATCATAATTTGTTTGACCCCCCCCCCTTCTCAGGAAAATGACGTCATTTTTAACAAACCTTGGTTTCAAGTAAAAATAATGTTTTTTTTCGTTAAAGCTACCGAAGTTCTATTTTTTATTGATTTATTAAGACTATCAATGAACTTTTGGACAACATTTTGGAGGTATTTGGTTGAAAGAACTATTCAAACTGGATATTTTCATTTACAAACCACTGTAGTATCACATTACTTATAGGATCGGAAGTTGTTGAAAAATATGACGTTCAGTTTTACAATACCCCCTTCGTCTACCTGATAAACTAAAAAAATTGACCAATCAAATCTGAATTTACCTTCAGAAATAAAGCCAAAATGGCTTTCTCAATGGAAAAAAGTCTATAAAACAACGCCTAACATATTACCTAAAAATAGTCTAATATATTTTCTTATACAATTATTTTATAATAGTTGAATTGTGTACTAATTTATCATTGTTTTACTGTCAAAATTTGAAAGAAAACATCATTTTTAAATGACGTCATATCAAAGCCGACCCCCCCCCCCCCCTTGCACATCACCTTACCGTCATTTTCAATCTTGACCCCTCCCCCCTATTTTCAGATGACGTAATTTATGGACGGCCCCTAACAGAGAAATAAAAACTTTACAATGATATATTTTGTAAATTTAAATGTAGAAAAATCACGTGGGCTGCGCACGTTTTGTCAAGAGAGGAGAACCATAACTTAAAACAAGTGATGATGAGGAATCCGTAAGGAAGACACCAAGAGGAAGTTCACAACAAAAATGGTGTTCAAGTGAAGGCAAATTTGGAGTAGTCGAGTGGCCAAGGAAGATAGAGAAAGATTTGCCTTATATTTGCTGTTTTTCAATAGGTTTTTTTAATACTGTACACTGGATTAGTAAGCCGTTCAAGGGTTGGGATAACTGACATCGTAATCTACCTATTTTATTATGACATGTAAGTACCTATTTTAACAAAAACTTAGAGTGTTACAGCAATTTAGTTCTTTCCATTAACCAAGGACCTCTAAAAACAGGACTAGCCATTGAGGGTTTTCAAATTAATTAAATCATAATCAAAGACACTACTGTTTTGAGGATACTCCCAGTTCTTATATCAGTTTACAGTACCAGGTCAACCGAGCCTTGCTCGTTGATTTTAATTCACTTCTGTTACAGTGTTATGGTAATCAACCTATTAAATTTATATACCAGACTCTTCACATTTAACATCTGTAAAAAACTGCTAAAAATTATGGTTCCTTTATTTTTGTTTACTTTTAGTTGTTATTTCGTAACCAAAATAGAAACCCATAAAAAAAATACGATTTTAAACTTAATTTTAGGCAAAATTAGATTTTTTCAGGGGTTGAGGCTGTTTCTTAACTTTTTTTTCGCCCAAAACACTTTTATATGCAAAGTTTAAGCAAAATCTACCCGCTAGATTTTGAGACCTTGGAACAAACATCCCTTCACACACTCCTCGTATTATAGTATAGGATTATTGTTGTAAATATGAATGGTTCAAGAGAATAGGTAATAAAGTAGTCCCGCAAACCCTAACTATTAATTCTGGATTCTTTCGGAAAGTGTACTGGGCTAAGCGCCATGGCAGGCTGGACTGCCCGACCGCTGCCTAGAGAAAATAGAAATTCCTAGAAAAGGACATATTACGGTCAACAGAAATAAAGGAGATGGGAATCAACCATCTGTTAGGTTTTACAAAGAGCTTTCATCTGACGGATTGATTTATCATGGGTAAATAAATATAAATGGGGATTGATAAATAAATTTATAAATGGGGATTGATTTATCAATAGGCCTTTTAGGACAAGTTAGAGAAAGGTAGACACTACCTTACCTCCCAAGTAGAAAAAAAAGTGCCATGACATCAGCCAGAGAACGATGTTTTCTTTTCAGTTTGTTTTAATAGAAGAGGTTTAAGTTTAAAGTTTTTGTATTAAGTAAATTATACAATAAATTATTGTTTTTATATGGATAACGTAAACTATTTATACTTTTTCTTATTTCTACTCCTTTCCCGATAACCCAGAATTCTCATAAACCTGGACACCGTTCAGTCCATATTAGTCCGGGTTTACGAGACTCTACTTATGTACTGTAAATAAAAATATGAGTTTTCACTAACAACAGTTATGAAATCGTTGATTTCAACAGTTGGTGGTAATGGTGCATCAAGTGAGGCTGAACAGAGATCACACCATCTCAGTGCACGGCTTCTTTAAGTTACATCTTCCCCTGCTGCTGACGGTGAGTGTATACCAAGCCTCGAAACATAAGTCAGTATTTAAATTTACAGATTTACAAATGTAACTACAATTTTATTTAAGAATAAATTCGTAATAATATAATTCACATTTAAAATTTCTAAAACACACAACAATACATGGTACAGTAACTAGTAAAATCAGCTTAACTGCTATTTGACGATCCTGAACGAGCGCAATCGTAAGCCGAACTATCTTTGTTTACATTTAGGCCAGAAATAAAACAAACATGTTCAATTATGTCAATTTCAGCTGTAAGGAACACGGCACGCGCTAATGACTCATATCTGAGACATCGTCCAAACCATCCAGCATCTGGACCATCAGAGTCCGAACGAGAGGGAGTCGACTGTATATGGATTTTTATGTAAATAATTAGTTGTGAGGTTATATTGACTCTGCCAAAGGCATTAATGTCCAGAACATGTTTAAATCAAATAAAAACTTCTTAAAAAACGAAGGGGGCTTTATTAAAAAATATGCTTATAACAAAATACAACTAAACACTAATTTATAAAACCAGGCAAGATAGATTTAAGTTTGATATATATTTGGTTGTTTTTGGCCCAAGGAATCGTCTCGTGGAGTTTTGGAAGTTTCCAAACACCGCTTCTTTCCTTCCCTGTATTTAAAAAAAGTAATTTGAAGCGCGAGAGTCAAAAACTATTTTCAGCGCTTAATTAGAGTCTACCAAATTTAAAAAATGCAATTCCCGACTTTTTCCCCACTTTTATAGACCTCTTGTCTGAAAATTCCCGACTATAAGACAAGCCTCACAACCCGTATTTTAGATCAATTCAATACAAAAATATGTTTAGTTCAAAAAATTGTTTTTTTACAATTTTTAAAATTTTTGTATATATGTTATAAAATGGGTTTTTTCCAACCACAGGCCCAAATTCCTGACTTTTTCACGACTTCTCTTCATTTCCCAGCCAGTAGACACCATAAAAAAACTTTAGAACATATAACAACCTGTGTAACATATAACATTTAACAAGAAAACCCAACTTTTTGCTTCACCAAAATCTCAGTTTTATGGTCCAATCAAATAGTATCTGGTTGTCAATAATAAAACATAGATTCAAAAAAGAATTAAATGACACGGTACATTAATTCTCTCACCTGAATATTTCATTCAAAGTTGAGTAGGCATTCAGTTTTGAGGAAACTGAAACATTTTCAATCGTATGTACTTGGATATACTGTTTTAACAGTTTTTAAATGAGCAGTTATATTCAACTACAGAGACATTTTTTTAATACATGTTTTGAAATGTCACTAAATCAATTATTTACTAAAAAACCATTGGTAGCCTATGTTAAATTTATCGTAGCACATATCTCTAAACAAACTCAGGATTCATAAATTCTGTCAAGTATATGTTTCGATGTATAAATGAAAAACTAAATAATTTAGACGAACTTAAAAATAAGATAGGGATACTGGATGAATTGGATAGAAAAGTTGAAGAGCTTAGTACCTCGCTCACATTCCATACCCAACAGTATGATACATTGCTGAACAAGGTTAATCTATTGGAAAATGAGAACAAAAGCCTAGTCAAGAATATCTCTAACATAGAAATCGCAAATTCAGTTATGAAGAGAAGCTTCGAGAGGTTGACGGAACGCTTCAATAGCCTTGAGCAGTATCAAAGGAAAATTAACCTAGAAATACATGGGATTGAGCATTTACGAGGGGAAAATATCCTATCCATCCTTGACAAACTGGCTTCAGTTTTAGGTATCAGTTTCAGTGAAAATGAAATACATGCAGCGCATCGGTTGCCTTCAAACAATAGTGGAAATAGGCCAGGTGTAATACTGGTACAATTTACTAATAAGCAATCTGTGGGAACTTGGTTGGAGGCGGCTCATAAGCGCAAAGTGCCTATCCTGTCGAAGGACATTATCGGGAACAGTGCTGTAAAAGTTTATATTAATGAAAATCTTACACCTTTTTTTAAAGGTTTGTTGTGGGAAACTAAAAAGTTTGCGAGTGAATTTCACTACAGATTTGTGTGGGTGAAAAATGGACGTATTTTCCTGAAAAAAAGTGATCGAAGCCAAGTTAATGTAGTCACTACGTGAATATTTGGATAGACTTAAGACAGTCGAACGGTGCGCAAGGGTTCCGTCTGAGAGATCTGTTATTGATCAGAACAACAGCCAGCGGTTGTTCCCATCAACACAACTGGAGCATCAGGGCGATCAGATGACACCTGTACCTTCGGAGATAAGCAAGCTTCCCGGAGAGACTGACCCGCTACACCAGATGACTACTCCACAGCACAGCCAGGACAATTTTTCTTCCCAACCTAACAAGTCCCACTCCGAGGCCCTGGGGTCCCATGGATCTGCGACGCAGAGTAAGAACTATGGCTATAGATCTCCTCGGTAGACATGCTACAGTTCTGTAAGTTGACTAATTCATTGTTTCGCATTATGGCTGAAAATTTCACAGAACGTAGTAAATATATTATTATAAAATTTGAAATGTCACTTAGTAGGTTAGGCATAGGCCTATATGGTTTCATGAAGCACATTATTACTGTTAGGATTTTAGTAAGAGTTACACTGATAAGTAGCATACTATTGTATAACTTTCTCATTTTTTCAGTCAGTTCATGGTTTTTTTTTATCTATTGTAGTCAATGTTCTTCCTTAATCTCATTTATAATGAAAAGTACTACATTAAAGATATTGGTTCTTCCAGACTTAGGTCTTATAGTGATAATTATACCCATCTGGATGATAAGGGAGGTAGTAAGGTCAAAATGCTATTAAGTTACCTACTGGTACCGTACTTAGACGGCTCAATCTTATAAGTAACTTAACTATAAAATGGTTAGACCTTATTGTACTCTAATAGGACAATGTTACTTTTTGTCATTGAACTTACCGTAGTACCTTCAAAATTTGAAGCGCTCAGTTGTAGGCCTTGGGCAATTTATCTTATTTTCACTATTATTGAATTCAAGTGATGAGGCACTGATTATCAATCATTTATTGCAGTTTAAATTTATAAGTTTGTTACTCATGATCAATATTGTACAAATCCTTGTTGGGTCTACCATTCATAAGATTTACTCTATTTTATATTTTGCTAATGAATTATGGTATGGCTTGTGATTGAATAGAGGGGAGCAGGTTTTTCTTTTCTTAGTTGCTTGGCAGATTATTAGGCCCTAGCATTAATTTAAATTAATTTAATGTGACAATTTAAAGTTCAGACAAATATTTTATTTTTATTATTGAAAAACATTTGTATGAGGACTGAGCCTACTACTGTTGTATTCATGAATCTCAAGTGGGAGTATTGTGTAGAACTGTGAGTTATTTGTTATTACCGTATTAATAGACAGTAGGACTAGCCTTTATTTTTGTAGGCCCTATATATTTTATTATATTGTATAGAGTTATAATTGAGTTCATTTTCTATGGAATCATAATTGGTCTTCCGAAGGAAAAGGAATATTGTTTGAACCGTATGTTGACTTTTGTAGATCTAACGCAATTTATTTTATTTATTTATTTATTTATTTTACGAGGTTTCTTTGGCAAAGCTAATTTAACTCAAGTGAATATATGACTCTTAATTTAAAATTTTGTTTCTATGCTTTGTTATTTGCCAAGTCTCTTAAAAGCAGTTGATTAATTCATTGTAAATAGGACTAAATATCTGTCTGTATATTTGTAGCAGAATATATTAGTCTTTTCCATAATGTAGACAATGTCTGTTGTTAAAAAAAGCACATCTAACAGGAGTCTTTTTGGTAAAGCCAATCAGGAAGTGAGGAGTGTGAAATCAATTAGGCCTCATACCATCATAAGGCAGGAAATGCCCAATCTTGATGTAGATTTCATTAAGGCCAGTCGTAGTATGTGTGTATGTTTGCCAATTATTTATTTATTTTTTTTATTTATTTTTTTATTTATTACTTATTATAATTTTTTTTTTTGTCTCTCTTACTTGATTGAATAATTTTTCTAGTTGAACCCATATTCATGCCTAAATGTAAACTATATGAAAACCTAGATGCATACTTTAAGGAGTCAAATGGCAATAATGGTAACTTTACAATTTTTCATCAAAACATTAGAAGCATAAATAAAAATTTTGACAAGTTATTGACCTATTTAAGTGCTTTTGATGTAAAGCCTAATATAATAGTATTGACTGAGGCCTGGGTAGGGGAAGATGAAGATATATCACGGTTTGCGGTGGATGGGTATTCGGTTTTTGCTGTTGGTAGCCAGGCTCGTTCGGGAGGCATCGTTGTGTATTGTCAGAATATGATTACAGTCTCCCAGCAACCTTTTTTCATTGTAGGAGCCGATTCACTTTATTTAAAATTAAACATTAAAAATTGTTGTAAATCACTAGCTTTGCTGTGTATATATAGATTGCATGGTCACATAGTTCATGATTTTCTTACAGATTTTGAAAAGAAAATTGAAAATCTTAAAGAACGTAATGCAGTTTGTATAGGTGATTTTAATATTCCTATTAACGATGAAAATAATACTCTCGTTGATAAATATATGCAGATTATCTCTAGTGTTGGATTTGAGCACCTGATTGATATTCCTACACGTGAAGCGAGCCAGAATTGTATAGATCACATTTTGTTTCGTAGTAATCAGATAAAAAATAATTTTTCGGGGGTTATAAATGCTCAAATAACAGATCATCATGCTGTGTGCATGTCAGTGCCTTTCTCACCAACGGAAAGAAACAAGTATGACACATTAACAATCTTGGATTATGATAAATTAAATTTTTTCTTAAAGAATGAGTCCTGGTCTTTAGTTTATTCTAGTAATAATGTTAATGAAGCATTTGATAATTTTATTTTTATTTTACAAAGTAAAATAGAGCAATCAAAATTTTCCAAACCTAAAACTAGTGGTAAATTAAAAAGACTTAAACCCTGGATTACGGATGGGCTTGTCAAAGCTATCAACAATAGAGATAAAGTTGCTCGAACTGTCAAAAAATATCCCAACAATTTTGCCTTAAAAAATAATTTTAAAAAATTAAAATGTAAAATTGACAAATGGATTGTGGAAGCGAAAAATAAGTACTATGAAAAATTATTTATGCAAAATTTCAACAATAGCAAAGGTCAGTGGAAAATAGTCAATGAGTTAACCGGGAAATCCTCCCAGTCATTCAAGGAAATTCACTTGGAAGGAGAAAATAATTGTTTAGTTACTGATCAAACTTTAGTTGCTCAGAGAATAAATGAGTTCTTTGTCAACGTCCCCAATGCTCTTTCATCTTTTATGGATCTCTCTGCAGATCAGCTTGAACAGTATAAAATGTTTTTTACTGAAAAAACCAGTATTAACTCAATTTTTTGGAAACCAGTAAGTAGGGACGAAGTGTCGCGGTTAATAATGTCGCTGCAGAATAACAAAGCTCCTGGGCCTGATGGGATATCAGCTAATATCATAAAAAAATATTGCCTAATCCTCACACCAGTTTTGGTTTTTATATTTAATTTATCCCTTTCAGAGGGGAAATTTCCCAAAGCACTAAAAACTGCCAAAGTCATTCCTATTTTTAAGGGAGGGTCTCCTTTACAAGCTGGAAACTATAGGCCAATATCTCTTTTGTCAGTTCTCTCCAAACTTCTTGAGAAAGTTATCAAATCCCGTTTGTTAAATTTTCTTAATCAAAATAAATTTTTTTCCAGTAATCAGTTTGGATTTAGAGAGGGTCTCAATACTGAAGTTGCATTAGAAAATTTTCTGTCTTTCATCTATAACAGTCTTAATAATCCTAAGAGTAATAAGACAGCTGGTTTGTTCCTGGATTTAGCAAAAGCTTTTGATACAGTTAACCATAACATACTTTTAGTTAAATTGCATAAAGCAGGCATAAGAGGAGTTGCACTTGATTGGTTTATTTCCTATTTAGATAGCAGAATGCAGTTTGTGGTTGTCTCAAACTCACCAAGTATGACATTACCAATAATAAGTGGTGTTCCGCAAGGATCTGTCCTTGGCCCAATTTTGTTTCTTATTTTTATTAATGACTTATATACTGGGAGATTTTGCGGAAGAATAACTGCATTTGCTGATGATACAGCTCTTGCATACTCTGCTGCTGATCAGAGTGCCCTTTTTTCGCATATGCAACATGATCTCAATAATCTAGGTCTTTGGTTTAATCATAATAAGTTGTCCTTAAATTCTAGTAAAACTAATTACTTAATATTTACTTTCTCAAATGCAACTGAGTTCAATATTCCTCTAAAGTACCATAATATTAACTGTTCCACAAATAATTGTTCATGTAACGTTTTAGTGAAAGCTAATTCAGTTAAGTATCTTGGGCTTAAACTAGATGAAGATTTACTTTGGAGGAGTCATATAAGGAGTCTCAAGCTTTATTTATATGCTTTTCTAAGAAAATTTTACAATCTGCGATCTTTATGCCCTGACTATGTGTTGCGTCAAGTTTATTTTGCTTTTGTTCATTCTAAATTAAACTATGGCATTACGTGCTGGGGAAGTACATATTTGACTCATGTCCGACCTATTTTTATTATTCAAAAGTTTTTTCTAAGAATTTTATGCAAAAAACCTCGTTCATACGAATCCTTACCTTTATTTATTTCTCAGAAAATTTTGCCGTTGAGGTATATATATGTTTTTAAGGTTCTAAATTCTTTCTTTAAAATGACAAAAAATGATGGGAACATTATAGATTGTAGGTCATTCCGAATAACGAGAACTAATAACTGTTATAGAAAACCCCGAACAAATTACACAATTTTCCAAAAAACATTTTTATTTCTTGGACCTAAATTTTTCAACATTATTCCAGCTGAAATTAAAAGCAGTTGTAATATTAACTCTTTTTCATCCCGATTAAAAGAGTGGCTTTTTTCATTATCTTACAATGATATTGAAAATATGTTTTGTATATTATCTTAGAAATACAAAAAACAAAAAGTGGCTTTTGCATCAAGTTAAAAAACGCTTCATTAACAATAACTGAAAGTAAAATAATTGTAACTAATAAATATATGTGTGAGTGTGTGTGTGAAAGTGTGTGTGAATGTGTGTCCTGTCCGTCCGTCAATATTCTTTGAATCATAAAACTGGTAACTCCTAAGACACAGACAGTAATAACATTACTAGTGTCTTAGAATTTTATTCTTGCAGATGTGCTTTTTTGGGAAAAAATGTTATTCTTTAAAATTAGCAAATATGTCTTTGTTAGATTTGTTGTAGGATACAAGTTTCATTGTTTATTTGATTTTTATTTCATATTGTAACCTGTCTGTAAAAGTCATCTGTAAGAAATAAACCTTTTTTGAATTTGAATTTGAATTTAAACACAACAAAAATTCCTAGTAATTGTTTATGTAGTAATAAATAATGTATAAGGTTGGTGACCAAGAACACAAGAGCATGGCACAAGTTGAGCAATAGTGGTCATGTCAAGGTGACAGAAACAGCTGAGTGAACTGATAAGACAAAACATCTGATCCCTATCAGCCCCGGCACAGCGTTCTCATGCAGGATGCATGGGGAAGGGAGCTTTGGTATTGACAATGCTGACTCTCAATCCCCACCAACCTTTGCCCTCTGTTTGGCGTCGGAGTGATCCCAGCATCCCAAGGCTTTGGTGTTGGAAATACAAAGAAACTCCACAACACGTTTGCATATTCAGACATCTGTAGAAGATTCTTTTATCTGAGACAATTTCAAAATATGAAAATCAATACTTTATGTTTAACCCATCTGACTTAAATCAGTTGTACTGAAAAATGTATTTGGCCAACAGGAGGTCCCTTTTTGTTTTGCACTTTAACTGGAAAAATCTTTCAATTGTCCAAAAATTTGAATTAATTACCAATAAATATTTACATTGAGTGTAATGTGCTAGGGGTCTGAAGAAAGAGTTGAAGAAAATTATTAATAATAGCTATTTAAATTAACCAGTAGTAAAGTCATCATACAGGACATGCTTGTTTGCCATTGATCATTTACTGTGAACATCTGTTGCAGATTGCTAATGTATTTGTCACCTACATGGTTGTTCTCCTCGGATTTACATAAATAAATGTACGTCTCGTATTTTAAAGAAGGAGTTATCCTTAATTATTATTTAATAAGTGTTAATAAATAATTACGACTATTCCCAGTTACCCAGGCTTAAATTTTTCACCCAAAAAAAACCCAATGACACAAAAAAAATCCCAAATTAATTTGATAAACATTACGTTATCAGAAGTAAAGTAAAATTAAACCACATGTACTCCTGATAAAATGCCTTTTCAACAGTTGTTACAGTACACTCTCCTTTATCAAGACTAATATTTTAAGATATTATAGTGTAAGCATAGATCTACACGTGACATCAAAAGTTCTAACGCAAAGAACATTAGAGTATGGCATGCATTTTTGGCTACATAATCACAGTAAAAAACTAGATCTAGTACTACTCTATTTAGAAGTTTTAAACCAAAACTCTGTAGGCCAAAAAATGTTGTTTTATACACAGGGCCAACGCTATCACTTTTGCCGCCCTAGGCCAGGTGCGGAAGAATTTCCTACGTTAAGTAGGAGATTATTTAACCGATTATCCAAAAAATGAGTGTTTGTTATATATAACCCAGCTACTTTTTATGTCATTTTGGACTGGTATCTTTAATAAAAACACATAATTGAAAAAAGGCTATTTAATGAGCATAGTGTAAAAATTTCGTGTTTTTAAGTTTTACAGATTTTGAGTTCTGCTTTGTTAAAGTCAGCCATTTCACCGATGATCGCGGCGAACGCATCTCCGCTCGCGGCCTCGACACCGTTCCTGCTACACGTACTCAGCTAAGTTTGCAGTGCGTTGCGGCGATTAGGTTTTTTTGTTACTGTTACTGTATATACGTAAGCATAGGCGTCATTTGGGGGGGCAAGGGGGGGCAGTTGCCCCCCCAATAATTTCGGTGATTTTTTTAAATTGGAAATTAAAATGTTAAATTATGTAATATGGTGAAATATTTTGATATAACAATTATAAACTTCTGAATCAGACTTTAACAAAATGTCTACTTTGAATTATTTACGTAAAACTCTTAAATTGACTCATTCTGCAATCGTCATCTTTGACAGGAAGTCCCAACTCACGTCTGTTGATTTGTTAAGCATTACAACTATAGTTCATTAGAGTTCCCGCTACAGAAAGAGCCCCAATGTGTCAGGTAGCGCAGCTTAGAGGTAGACAGCAGTATCAGTTTAGGGCCTAATTCAAAAAGGGCATTCACGGGTCTGGAAGCTGGACAACAACAACGTCAAGTGACTGAGACAGTTATGTTGATTGCATGTATATCTAAGTGTCATGAAGTGTTAAATTTTTTTAATGTACTGTAGAAACACCATCGGTCAAGAAATGTTGAGTCCCCTGGGGCTTTTGGCAATAGAAAGATATGTAGAAATCGTTATTACAAAAGTAATAAATGACTTTGATTCGCGGCGATATAGATGGCTTAATTTGGCATGGTCAGTTAACTGAACTAACGTGTTCTTGTGCTTGACCAAGAAATACAGTGAATTAATGCAATAACTAGTGTAGGCTACATGTTGCCTGAAATCTAGCATTTTAGTTTGGCCTACTATACTCATAAAACATTTCATTTCCTACAACAAAGAAATTTTCATTTTCTATGACAACGCTTAGTAAACATTTTTTGTAGGCCTTCATACACTTTGCCATTGTTACCAAGATACCTTGGTCTTTTGCATAGCTTATATACGGTACCTATAGTGCCTTACGGGTTTCGAAATCAGGTCAGCTGCCTTTACAAATTATTCAAATACAGTAGTAAGAATTAGACCATATAGCTGAGTGCCGATGTTTCGCCCAATAATTCCAATGTTTTGTGAAATCATTGTCCTCAACCACTTAAAAAGTTTAAAAAAGTAAAAACCATCGAATCATAATTTGAATGAGAATAATTCATTAATATAAAAATTATAATGCAAATGAGATAGATAACGTGTCCGGCAACCAATACCAATGTCACAATTAAACTTCTTTCAATATACAATTCAGAGCCGTTTACACTGTGAGGATTATAAACCATTCAATTTTCTTGATTAGCCAATCATTGATATAAACAATCAATTATAAGTTGAAGAAACAGTGGCGCTTCTAGCAGGTTTTCTTATCAATAGCGACACCAAAATTTAACATAGTAGGCTATAATTAATTAAAAGGTAGTCTTCAATCATTGGAGTCATAGTCATCGTTTTAAAATTAAAGTAAAACAGGCAATGTGATTTTATGATGTTCTTTATCTCCATGATTTTCTTCTGGAGGACGTTTTATACGTTATTTATAATTTCATAGCTTTTTGACATTACGTTATTTTTCTCTAGTCCCTCAGCCTAAACCTTTCATTTGAGACCACTCAGTGTTAATTCTACAATAATTTGTGAAACGCCCTCAACTTTGTTCTAAATATCTTCTGAGCCCGAATGCCACCTCGCGGCCGCGGCCGTATCGATAGGAGAGTTTTAGCTGCAGAGGTTTACAAAATCGTGTTTTAAAATTAACTCATTAAGATAGAGATTGACTCTTAATCTTTCCAAAAGTAGAAAGAAGGATCGCGTGTTCTCAGTTTTTCGAATTTTTAAATAAAATTTCTAATTTTAGTTATAACTGTCTAAAATCATTTGTTTTTCTCCAGTGGCGAGTTTCATAGATGCAGAGGTTTACGGGAACCGTGTTTAAAAATTAACCAATTAAGGTAGAGATTGGCTCTTAAATTTTTTTTAAAGTTAAGACGGATATCATCTTCTCTGGTTTTAGAATTTTTTTTTAAATTTTCTAATTTCAGCTATCTAAAAATCACTCTAAATCTCTAGTTATCTTTTGCTAAATGCAGTCTAGAGTTATAACTAACTATGGTGTCATATTAAAGAAGAATGACAGTGCTAAATTTCCTCTGTTACACTTTGAAAATTATTTCATCAAAACTAGTTAAAAATCGAGAAAACAGATGATTTTAGACTGTTATAGCTGAAATTAGAAATTTTATTTAAAAATTCTAAAACCAGAGAAGACAAGATATGTCTTTCTACTTTTAGAAAAAGTTAAGAGTCAATTTCAATCTTAATTAGTTAATTTTAAAACAAGATTCCCGTAAACCTCTGCAGCCATCAAACTCGCCTACCGCTTCGGCGGAGAGCCGGTATTCGGTAACGTCGTTCGGGCTCGCGGAGCCTTGGTTAAACGTAACCTCTTTTGTGTGAAAAGGTAGAGATAGTCCTTTCGCTGATGTCCGATGTTCACATTTTACAGCTGTTTACTTGAAAATCAATCAGTTTCCTAACGTTTTTTTTTTTTTTTTTTTTTTTTTTGTATTTTATTTCAACGATTTAGCATCCATTAACCAATTAAATCCATTGTGTTTTTCATCACAGTAACCACTGGCAGTTTCCGGATAATAATGAGTTTCTACATATAGAAACATGTTATATAATCAAATTTTACATGCATTAGGGTATTGTTTTGATGGGTTTGTGAGATAATATTATAAGTTCACAGTTTATGGACAGCTTAGTGTCACAACGTAAACTTAATTCGTTTTTATTGACAGTTATTAGCGAAATTTAAGATGTTTGGCATATTTGTATAAAGGGTGGAGGGGGTATGACCTTATAAAAATCTTGCCCCCCCAATCAGAATGCTGAAATGACGCCTATGTACGTAAGAAATACTTTCACTAACTCAAAACGAATCACACGGTAGCGATAAGTAAGAGTTAAACTGTCTATACATCTATATCTCACCCAGCGTCGCGGCCGAAGGCGGATTTACACAGTCGCCGCGATCATCGGTGACATGGCTGACTTTAAGCAAGCACAAGTGAAAATCTGTTGTTGATAAACAAAACTATAACGTGATTGATATGACACACATGATTATGCTACAAATAAGAGAAGTTCAGCGCCAAAGATAGTCAACCTATTCTTGACTGCTTCTTGGTAAAAAAATTCAACTGTATAAGAAACAAGTACCAACAAATGTTGTGGAGGTTACAGATGTAGGCCTAAGCTGTAAAAGAGCCACTAATTTCACTACTTTATTTATTTATTTTTTTTTTATATATAAAATGCTCAAACGCTACGGAAGTTTATTTTTATTACAACTTTGTAATAACTAGGAATAACAATATATAATAATAATAACATTTTATTCCACTGACAATATTTAACATTGTATGGGAATGTACATAGTTTGGGGAATTTACGCAAGTCATTTATTGTGTTTCACAATTTAAACATTTCATTGCCAAATTTTATTTCACTAAATCTTTTCAATTATTTTTCCATAGTATTCCTTAACAATTCTTCTTTCTTCTATCTCTTTCTTCTTAACAAGCAGACGAAGTGGATGTATGTCGTATCGTATTATACAGTAAATGAGGATACTTTTGAGGTGTCAGCAACGGATGGCTACATTGTATTCAGAACTAAACCTCAAGGCAAGTCCCAAGACAAGGCGGCAGTGTCAGTCAACGTGACTGTGACTGTGACTTGGCCAGTGTCACTAGTGTCAGTAGTACCTAACACGTTGGATGTTTGTAGAGAACTCAAGAGATTGATACAATGCCCCTTGAAATATTTTTCGCAGTTACATTCGATGCAATATTTTACTAGGTATTTCTGAACAACAGAAAAATAGTTTGATAAGCAATTGATATAAAAAATAACATAAATACGCTGATAACCATCCAAAAAACGTACAATGTGAACCTGAAAAATTTTGAGGTTAGTATTATAGCAATAATACATGGCTATTATAATGTAGGGTATACATTGCTACAACACAATAACATTTCTCCATCCAAACTAAATACAATTTTTCCCATGTGACCGGAAGCTTTTGCAATCTGTGCCGTGCCCGTTTTATGAACTAAAACAATCTTATACACAATCCTATAGGAGCACTGTCTGAAGGAATGTGTGTTCCACGATCTCGAAATCTAGCAGGTTGATTTTATTAAGCTTTGCATTTAAGAGTATTTTGGCCCAAAACTAAGTTTGGAAACAGTCTCAATCCCAGGAAAAATAGAATTTGGTCTAAGTTTAAAAATTGTAATTTTTTACATTGGTCTTATGGGTTGCTATTTTGGTTACGAAGTAAGAACGAAAGGTATACAAAAATAAAGGAACATTAATGTTAAGCAGTCTTTTATAAACAGCTGTTATTTCTGAAGAGGTATAGGCCTAGTTGGTTGTTGGTGGAAATTGAATAGCTTTATTACCAAATGACACTATAACCAAAGTAAATAAAAACCAACGAGCAAGGCTCGGTTAAAGTGGTACTTTAGTTTTGAAGCCACCCTGAGTTTCGGGGGCAAAATCACTAGATTTAGCGTATAATACTAACCTCAGTAAAGGTTAAAGTAAGGTTAAAAAAGGTGTTGTTTCAAATCAACATTAAATGCAAAAAGGTTATAATATCATGATGTAAGATTTAATTGTAACAATTTGTAAATAATGTAACCAAAACAATAAATTATTGCAATTTTCGGGGGTTTTTTTACTATGTTTTTACTATGCCATTATTGTTGTCGGTAGTCCCCCCCCCCGCCCCCAAGATCATTCTCTGGATCCACCCCTGCCCTAGGCAGAGGTTACATTTGCCGCCCCCTCCTACCCTATTCATACCCTCATTAAAAATCTACAATAATTTACATTTGAATCGTGATAACACGTCGCTTTGCATGAGATATAATTATTTGTGCTACAGGCATATTCTATTTTTCACATTCAGAGTTGCTTCGGTGAGCCAACACTGAAATTGATAAGACTAAGGGACAAGAAAGGGACTTGACAGACTGGAGTGACACAGCAACACACAGCACGTTTGCCAGTGAAAGTGCATGCAGTGCCGCATGGGAACCGACTCGCAGGATAGCCACAAACACGCAGAAAAACAAAATACCTTATACTTTCATGAAGACTGGACACTCACCATAGATCTTTATGCCAAACAAACAACTCAAATAAGGTAAAAAAACATTAAAAACAGACGCAAGTTTGACACGATGCTCAGATGTTATAACTGTCGCATCTGCGAGTAGCTTGTGCTCAAGTGTGAGAAATTGTGGGATATGACTATATATAGTCTGCTAATAAAGAATATGACTATATTGTATACAATAACTTAAATAGACTTCTCATCTAATGCATTTTGTTTCATACAGAAATTTGGAAGGTTCGTGTATGCCGTGCAAGACGAAATGCAATTAATACTATAATTATTATATTATTCAGCTGGATTTACAGTGTGGAGAGAACACTTTTTCACAACAAAAACATAACCATCAGTTATAAAATGTCTCATCCTTGTTTAGAAGAGTGGTAATACTGATTTATCTATCAAATGCTACTTCTACTTTGATGTACGGCGCGGAAGATCGCGCCACCTTAAATTTGTTTCAAACACGCCGATGCTATGAGTCTATTCACTTTACTGTATATAGTCAGTGCTAATAATAGTAGGCTATAAGATATTTGGGAGGACCAATTCAAGACACTAGGTCACTTTACGTGTCTCCAAAAACTACCAGACATACCAGTTAAGATTATATCGGTTGCTTGGAGAGCTAGTGATGGTTCACTACCTCACATTGTGATTGGCATCAGAGTTAACTCTGCAGCCAAGACGGAGTCACCCTAATACATGTAGTTTAAATAGAAGTGTCGTGACTGTGTGGGGTTGGCGGGTTGGCACTGTTGCACAAGGCCCTCACAGCTGATAAGCGCAAGCACTTGCTCCTCTTAAAGACTCGTAGCGCAGCAACATCGGTGCCAGGAACAACAGCAATACATTCAGTGCTCGCATAAATTGAATTTAAAAAATAACTTTCAACAATTATTTGGTTATTAAAAATAATCCAGGCTGTGTTTCCTTAATTAAAAAAAAAAAACATTTATTTGGCTTAGTTATTTTTTTAAGTTATTTTCCATTTTTTTGCCGCCCTCCGGGAAAGTGCTGCCCTGGGCGGTTGCCTAGTTCGCCTAATGGGTGCGCCAGCCCTGTTTATACATAAAATCACAAAACTGTATTTTACACCGAGAGAGAGAGAGAGAGAGAGAGAGAGAGAGAGAGAGAGAGAGAGAGAGAGAGAGAGAGAGAGAGAGAGAGATTAGCAAAATACCTGCTTGACCCAGTAACTTTAGGATAATTGAGAGCTCCACACCCCTTCAAAGCAATTTCCAGAAGTCCACAGATTGTATAAGGATCTACGTATTCTTTATTCCCATTTACATTTTGCTTTTGAAACCCTCTAGAACAAGCAACACCAAACACAATTAATAGCTGGAAAGAAAACATTTAAAAAATTTCTAACTCAACACTGATAAATTGTGTAGGCCTTAGGTGAATTCCTCAGACACACTAGTGCAAGTAATATATTAAAGTGCAAGTAAATATATTAGGCTACACAGTAAGATGCACAAAAATAGTCCGATGGAAATTTTAATCTATATATGGGCCTATTAGTACAGAGATTTGCGGCTACCATTTCTAGGCTTAAAATAGTAGTATTAGTAAAAGTTTAATTAATTGTAGTATCGAGTCATCAGTATTATTGAATTTAGCTATGACCTCAGTCAATCATTACTTTCTACTGTCAATTTTAAGTATCTCAATTATACTTTCTTCCACAACACCATTAATTTTTCTTAAAACTCATAATAACATTTAAAAAGTTCTGACAACAATGTATAGGAATTTACATTAATTAGGTTTTCAACAATTTTTACAATTCCAATCTAGCCTATCTTAGATTTAATTCTATGTAGGCAAGGCCTAGGCGTAATTAGAAATTATTTATTTATTTTGAGAGTATCCTGCATGTAATATACACAATATTTTGCATTTTTCTCCATACAGCTGGAAAAAAATACGTCATATTTCTTAGGTGCCTGCCCTAACCGCTATAGATTTAGGTTTGATTTTCATTACAAATATTTAAAGTAAATAAATAAAATGTAAAAAAAAATGTAATAAATAACTTATGCAATATGTTTCAGAATACTATTGGACCTTGCCGACAAGTTATGCGGCGAAACTTTGTTATCCGTCTCCACCGTTATTATCGATGTGGAAATTTTCGATATTGCGATAATATTGCTATTATAATATGCTAATATATCAATGATACAATTAACTTACGCGATACGAATACGATTATATCACCTGATTTAGATTCTCGTTCTAATATAATGAAATAAACCTTTCTACTGTACAATAAAACAAATACCGTATATATTCAAACAAGTAGCTGAAAAAAGTAAAAATTGTAGCTAATGCAACCTGTAACAAAGAACAACACACAAAATAATCTAACCAAGTTTGTTGTGTTTGTATCTAAATTCGAATTGTGAGAAGAAGCAGACTTTGTTAGATCTAAAATGGCGTCACACATATGCTGCCAAATACAAATCAGAAAGATGAAATGCATTAAGGGACTATGCATGGCGAAACTTCGTTATTCGTCTCCACCGTTATTATCGATGTGGAAATTTCGATATTGCGATAATATTGCTATTATATCGATGATACAATTACACGATACGATTACGGTTTTATCACCTGATTTAGTTTCTCCTTATAATATAGGCCCTAATGAAATAAAACTTTTGACAATAAAACCAATACTGTACCGTATATATTCAAACAATTAACTGAAAATAACAACAACAGAAAAAGTATAAATTGTAGCTAATAAATGTAACCCGTAACAAAGAACAACACAAAATAAACTATAGAACCAAGTTTGTCGTGTAGCTGTATCTAAATTCAAACTGTGAGAAGAAGCAGACTTCGTTAGATCTAAAATGGCGTCACATAAATGCTGCCAAATACAAATCAGAAAGGTTTTCTTTTTTTCTTTTTTTTTTTGCTATTGTATCGAGGGAATATGCATTTTAAATGTTTCCAAATACCATTAATTTTGTTGTTATAAACATCGCTGTCAATGAAAGTGACGGAGGTTTACGGTTACACTGTTAGGTTAGATTATTATTATTATGATAGGTACATGTCTTTTCTCAATATATTGTTGTTGATTCGATTGTTTTCATCGCTCAATTTCAATCGCAATAGCCTATCAAAATTTCCACATCGATAATAACGGTGGAGACGGATAACGAAGTTTCGCCCTATGCATTTTAAATGTTTCCAAACACCATTGGTTTTGTTTTTATAAACATCGCTGTCAATTAAAGTGACGGAGGTTGACGGTTACACTGTTAGGTTAGATTATTATAATGATACATATCTTTTCTCAGTATCACTGTTGATTCGATTGTTTTCATCGCTCAATTTCAATCGCAATATCGAAATTTCCATCGATAATAACGGTGGAGACGGATAACGAAGTTTTGCCAGTTATGCATTACTTGGCAAGGCCATGACAATGTAAAAACTTGAAATAAATAAATTTGAATTTGAATTTGATAAAATAGCAATAGGCTACATACAATAACAAAATCTAAAATCCAACCATCGATAATAACAATGGAGTAGCCTAGGATGACTAAGTTTAGCCCTTATAAAACTGTAAAAATAATTTTGGCAGCCTAAAACTGATCATAAATAGGATCTTAGACTGGCTGGGCCTACCAAATAAAGAAATCACTTTGTTACCCTAATTTATACTTATAGGCTAGTTAAATATTGAGTTTTAGTGGGCGTAGGCCTATGACCAGCATATCAAAGTTTTGATTTTGCAAAATGTGGAAAATTAACTCTGATTCCGAAAGTGAGTTTTTCCAGGAAAAGCATAACCTCACGTCATCAATAGCAATCAACATGAGGATTTTGATTTTCATGTTTAGTAAATACATACAAGGGAACCGATACCTATATCTCGATCCAAAATATGACAAATGAATCAAATAACGACGCATTGTTCTTCCTATAACAAAAAATTGTTTGTCAACTTAAAAAGTTATACACACCGACAACCAACCAACATACACAAATTTTCAAATAACTCAAGACTTGAGAGCTTTTTGTACTAATAAACAGCGTTGCCAATCACTTTTCATCAAATTACCCTCGGTCCTTGCCAAAATTACCCTCAAATACCCTCAAAAGTGCCAAAATACCAGAAAATCACTAAATTTACCCACCATATAAGTTGTTAGCACACAGGGGTGATAATATAAGTGTATAAGCTGTTTAATTGGTATTAGCTTTCAAGTAATATTAATCACTCCTGTATTAAATCTACTTCGGATTTTAAAATATTCCCGAAAATTCACATATCTGAGTCAAACTTGACAATTTCAGTAAAATTATCCTTTAATTAGCAAAAACGATTACCCTCGAAAATACCCTCGAAGGTCCAAAATACCCTCAAAAAGGGTAATTACCCTCGAATTGGCAACGCTGCTAATAAACATGGACATAAACGCGATAAAACATTATCACAACACAACTCTCCACTCCATTTGGATTCGGAGTCACACCATAACATAACATAAATAATAACATAAAACATAACCAAACAAAATAGAACATGTGATGTGAGCCAGCCGGTGGGGCATACCGGGAGACGGGGAGACAAGCCGGTGGGGCAGACGGGAGACATAACCGTGACGTCATTGAATTAGTTCCTTGAGTTTTCGCTACGACCAGTCTAGCGCTCAATACGCTTGATCTCGGAGTTGTCGTCTGCAACAACTGAATTGTTTACACTACTAACCTCTATGGGACTAGATGATGAATGGAAATGGGTAATTCTATCGTGGTTCTCTTTTCAAGGAGAATTTGAAAACCCTTTTACAAAATAAAAGATGTTTATTTTTGTTTTGTTTTTATCAGGCCTAGCTTACATAAACTTAGGCCTGCTTTAGTTTTAATAGAGAAGGTTCAAAGAGTTCAACATTTTAGGCCTAGCTAGGCTAACTTACAGTTTTGGTTAGTATGATAGTAATTTTATGCAACTAAGTTTGACTGTCTTAACAGTTATCCTATTCCTTAATTCCCCATAAACGAATCCTTTTTAAACGAATTATCGATGACTAAATTAAAAACAAACCTATAGTGGTAGTCATCGATAATCACATAAGGCCTTCGAAAACTACCTTGACAAGTTGAAAGGTACAGTGTATTTTGGTTTAAGTGGGTTTATTTATTTTTTTAATTTTATTCGATAACCAACAAATTAATGACACTGTAGACATCTTCAATGAATTTTATTGTTTATAAATATTTCAAAGATTTAACCATGGATAAAGCATAGCTTTTGTATTGTCTTAAAAGACAATACAAAAAGCTATAGTTTGGTTAAACAATTTAACCAAACTGTGATGAAGATGGCCACGACTGCCATTGAAACTTTTTGATACCGTATCGAATAAAGATTAATAACTAAATAAAACTTAAGCGAAAACCCCTAAAAGGTCCTACAAAATTAAAGTCATAATTAAAATTATTAATAATTTAATAATTTACCTCTGTCTAAACTAGTATATTTTAGTCTAATTGAAAGTCATTTAAGATACTCAATAGTGCTTTGGGGCATGTCAAGCAAGGCAAATTTAAACCGCATTTTCATTTTACAAAAAAAAGCAATCAGATGTATCTCTAGACTTAGGCCTAGAGACTCCTGTAGAGACAAGTTTACGGAGCTGCAAATTTTAACTGTTCCTTCTCTTTTTATATTTGAAGCAGTTCTATATGTAAAAGCCAACAATCTGATACAGCCTCATGTTCATCATCATTTCACTAGAAACCACAATGTTAATCATGCAACCCAACATAGTTTAAGACTGTTTGAGACCAAACCTAGTTATACCGGTACCAAGTTTTTTTCGAAGCTTCCAAGACATATTCAAGAAATTGAGGATTTTAATACATTTAAGAGAGAACTGAAGGAACATCTGCTCAACATGTGCTACTATGAGCTACCTGATTTTTCCTAAAAACCTTTTCCGTACCCTACCTAGCACTACCTAAACCCAAACCCAAACACCTGGTTGGACAAGGCCAAATTCGGCTGCCTACATTATGACGGGTCCCATGCCTCATCGGGTCTCTACGGGACAGACTGCGGAGGTAACAGGTAACAGGTAAAGGTGTTTATTCTTGTTATAGGTATTTTTTGTTTTGTTTTTATCAGGCCTAGCTTACATAAACTTGGGCCTGCTTTAGTTTTGATAGAAAAGATTCAAAGCGTTCAACATTTTAGGCCTAGCTAGGCCATATTTTTGGTTAGTAGGCTATGAAACGTAATTTTATGCAACTAAGTTTGACTATCTTGTCTCAACAGTTAGCCTATTCCTTAATTCCCCACAAACGAATCCTTGTCGGATTCAGTAAGATGTAGTTACAGTACCGGTAATAAACTTGAAATTTGATCAAATTTTGAGGAACCAAACTTTAGGTGCAAGGTTTGGATTGCAGAATCCTACACCAATCGACCAATCTATCACACACCCAAGTTAAATTTACAATACATTTAAGAGTGCCAATCTAAGAGTACCAAGCGAGACTAGCGGAATAGCGGCAAAATATAGAAACTCTAATGTTATGACGTCAGCATCATAGCCGTCACACAGTGAAGCGACGTCATTAAGCTGCTCCTTAATGTCTCCCGTCTGCCCCACCGGGAGACAAGCGGAGCAAAACTATGACGTCATTGAATTAGTTCCTTGAGTTGTCGCTGGTCGCTACCAAGGAGGTTATATTCTAATACTGGAGGTAACACACAATGCTAAAAAAGCGAGCCGCTGATTTTGTTTGGTTGGCAATCCTGAAGTACCAATTTGAACTGTTTGCCCAAATGAACGAGTCAGCTAAGGGAATCAAATGAATTGTGAATCAATTGCCTGGTGAATCGGTTTTAATGGGCAATTATTGGTAAGCAAATATGCATTAAAAGGGTAAAACAAACAAAAACAGAAAATAAATTATATATAAGTATAAAAATTTATTTTGGAAATTTGGTAATCAGTTTCAAGTTATGGAAACATGTTTATTTTTATTTTTTTAAATTAGTTAATTTACTTGATGATTTTGTACCGCATTAAAATTTGTATAATATGCAAGACAAGAGAATAATTTTTTTTCGTGGTATACCTTTGTGAGTACTGAAATAGTACGGAATTTTGCAAGTTAATGTAACCATTTCTAAGATCTAACATAGGTATAAATAAGTTATTAGTTCTAATTATATTTTTTGAACTATTTATAAAACAACAAATATTCACATCTACAAATTAAATCAATAAGTTATCTCTTATTCTGTAAAATACCTAACGAATAAAATTGTTTAAATTCATGTAAGTTAGAATTAAAGACACACGTTATTATTATTCCAGAGTCTAGATTCCTAATTATTGGTTAGCCGTACCGTACCAATTCATCGTTCATCGTTCCCAGAAGATTCGAATCATTTCGTTGATTCGAATATCTTTAACTACCGTTCAAAGAACGACAAAACGGTACTATAAATAAACATGGACATAAACGCGATAAAACATTATCACAACACAACTCTCCACTCCATTTGGATTCGGAGTCACACCATAACATAACATAAATAATAACATAAAACATAACCAAACAAAATAGAACATGTGATGTGAGCCAGCCGGTGGGGCATACCGGGAGACGGGGAGACAAGCCGGTGGGGCAGACGGGAGACATTAAGGATCAAAACCGTGACGTCATTGAATTAGTTCCTTGAGTTTTCGCTACGACCAGTCTAGCGCTCAATACGCTTGATCTCGGAGTTGTCGTCTGCAACAACTGAATTGTTTACACTACTAACCTCTATGGGACTAGATGATGAATGGAAATGGGTAATTCTATCGTGGTTCTCTTTTCAAGGAGAATTTGAAAACCCTTTTACAAAATAAAAGATGTTTATTTTTGTTTTGTTTTTATCAGGCCTAGCTTACATAAACTTAGGCCTGTTTTAGTTTTAATATGAGAAGGTTCAAAGCGTTCAACATTTTAGGCCTAGCTAGGCTAACTTACAGTTTTGGTTAGTATGATAGTAATTTTATGCAACTAAGTTTGACTGTCTTAACAGTTATCCTATTCCTTAATTCCCCATAAACGAATCCTTTTTAAACGAATTATCGATGACTAAATTAAAAACAAACCTATAGTGGCAGTCATCGATAATCACATAAGGCCTTCGAAAACTACCTTGACAAGTTGAAAGGTACAGTGTATTTTGGTTTAAGTGGGTTTATTTTTTTTTTTTAATTTTATTCGATAACCAACAAATTGATGACACTGTAGACATCTTCAATGAATTTTATTGTTTATAAATATTTCAAAGATTTAACCATGGATAAAGCATAGCTTTTGTATTGTCTTAAAAGACAATACAAAAGCTATAGTTTGGTTAAACAATTTAACCAAACTGTGATGAAGATGGCCACGACTGCCATTGAAACTTTTTGATACCGTATCGAATAAAGATTAATAACTAAATAAAACTTAAGCGAAAACCCCTAAAAGGTCCTACAAAATTAAAGTCATAATTAAAATTATTAATAATTTAATAATTTACCTCTGTCTAAACTAGTATATTTTAGTCTAATTGAAAGTCATTTAAGATACTCAATAGTGCTTTGGGGCATGTCAAGCAAGGCAAATTTAAACCGCATTTTCATTTTACAAAAAAAAGCAATCAGATGTATCTCTAGACTTAGGCCTAGAGACTCCTGTAGAGACAAGTTTACGGAGCTGCAAATTTTAACTGTTCCTTCTCTTTTTATATTTGAAGCAGTTCTATATGTAAAAGCCAACAATCTGATACAGCCTCATGTTCATCATCATTTCACTAGAAACCACAATGTTAATCATGCAACCCAACATAGTTTAAGACTGTTTGAGACCAAACCTAGTTATACCGGTACCAAGTTTTTTTCGAAGCTTCCAAGACATATTCAAGAAATTGAGGATTTTAATACATTTAAGAGAGAACTGAAGGAACATCTGCTCAACATGTGCTACTATGAGCTACCTGATTTTTCCTAAAAACCTTTTCCGTACCCTACCTAGCACTACCTAAACCCAAACCCAAACACCTGGTTGGACAAGGCCAAATTCGGCTGCCTACATTATGACGGGTCCCATGCCTCATCGGGTCTCTACGGGACAGACTGCGGAGGTAACAGGTAACAGGTAAAGGTGTTTATTCTTGTTATAGGTATTTTTTGTTTTGTTTTTATCAGGCCTAGCTTACATAAACTTGGGCCTGCTTTAGTTTTGATAGAAAAGATTCAAAGCGTTCAACATTTTAGGCCTAGCTAGGCAATATTTTTTGTTAGTAGGCTATGAAACGTAATTTTATGCAACTAAGTTTGACTATCTTGTCTCAACAGTTAGCCTATTCCTTAATTCCCCACAAACGAATCCTTGTCGGATTCAGTAAGATGTAGTTACAGTACCGGTAATAAACTTGAAATTTGATCAAATTTTGAGGAACCAAACTTTAGGTGCAAGGTTTGGATTGCAGAATCCTACACCAATCGACCAATCTATCACACACCCAAGTTAAATTTACAATACATTTAAGAGTGCCAATCTAAGAGTACCAAGCGAGACTAGCGGAATAGCGGCAAAATATAGAAACTCTAATGTTATGACGTCAGCATCATAGCCGTCACACAGTGAAGCGACGTCATTAAGCTGCTCCTTAATGTCTCCCGTCTGCCCCACCGGGAGACAAGCGGAGCAAAACTATGACGTCATTGAATTAGTTCCTTGAGTTGTCGCTGGTCGCTACCAAGGAGGTTATATTCTAATACTGGAGGTAACACACAATGCTAAAAAAGCGAGCCGCTGATTTTGTTTGGTTGGCAATCCTGAAGTACCAATTTGAACTGTTTGCCCAAATGAACGAGTCAGCTAAGGGAATCAAATGAATTGTGAATCAATTGCCTGGTGAATCGGTTTTAATGGGCAATTATTGGTAAGCAAATATGCATTAAAAGGGTAAAACAAACAAAAACAGAAAATAAATTATATATAAGTATAAAAATTTATTTTGGAAATTTGGTAATCAGTTTCAAGTTATGGAAACATGTTTATTTTTATTTTTTTAAATTAGTTAATTTACTTGATGATTTTGTACCGCATTAAAATTTGTATAATATGCAAGACAAGAGAATAATTTTTTTTTCGTGGTATACCTTTGTGAGTACTGAAATAGTACGGAATTTTGCAAGTTAATGTAACCATTTCTAAGATCTAACATAGGTATAAATAAGTTATTAGTTCTAATTATATTTTTTGAACTATTTATAAAACAACAAATATTCACATCTACAAATTAAATCAATAAGTTATCTCTTATTCTGTAAAATACCTAACGAATAAAATTGTTTAAATTCATGTAAGTTAGAATTAAAGACACACGTTATTATTATTCCAGAGTCTAGATTCCTAATTATTGGTTAGCCGTACCGTACCAATTCATCGTTCATCGTTCCCAGAAGATTCGAATCATTTCGTTGATTCAAATATCTTTAACTACCGTTCAAAGAACGACAAAACGGTACTATAAATAAACATGGACATAAACGCGATAAAACATTATCACAACACAACTCTCCACTCCATTTGGATTCGGAGTCACACCATAACATAACATAAATAATAACATAAAACATAACCAAACAAAATAGAACATGTGATGTGAGCCAGCCGGTGGGGCATACCGGGAGACGGGGAGACAAGCCGGTGGGGCAGACGGGAGACATTAAGGATCAAAACCGTGACGTCATTGAATTAGTTCCTTGAGTTTTCGCTACGACCAGTCTAGCGCTCAATACGCTTGATCTCGGAGTTGTCGTCTGCAACAACTGAATTGTTTACACTACTAACCTCTATGGGACTAGATGATGAATGGAAATGGGTAATTCTATCGTGGTTCTCTTTTCAAGGAGAATTTGAAAACCCTTTTACAAAATAAAAGATGTTTATTTTTGTTTTGTTTTTATCAGGCCTAGCTTACATAAACTTAGGCCTGCTTTAGTTTTAATAGAGAAGGTTCAATGCGTTCAACATTTTAGGCCTAGCTAGGCTAACTTACAGTTTTGGTTAGTATGATAGTAATTTTATGCAACTAAGTTTGACTGTCTTAACAGTTATCCTATTCCTTAATTCCCCATAAACGAATCCTTTTTAAACGAATTATCGATGACTAAATTAAAAACAAACCTATAGTGGCAGTCATCGATAATCACATAAGGCCTTCGAAAACTACCTTGACAAGTTGAAAGGTACAGTGTATTTTGGTTTAAGTGGGTTTATTTTTTTTTTTTAATTTTATTCGATAACCAACAAATTGATGACACTGTAGACATCTTCAATGAATTTTATTGTTTATAAATATTTCAAAGATTTAACCATGGATAAAGCATAGCTTTTGTATTGTCTTAAAAGACAATACAAAAGCTATAGTTTGGTTAAACAATTTAACCAAACTGTGATGAAGATGGCCACGACTGTCATTGAAACTTTTTGATACCGTATCGAATAAAGATTAATAACTAAATAAAACTTAAGCGAAAACCCCTAAAAGGTCCTACAAAATTAAAGTCATAATTAAAATTATTAATAATTTAATAATTTACCTCTGTCTAAACTAGTATATTTTAGTCTAATTGAAAGTCATTTAAGATACTCAATAGTGCTTTGGGGCATGTCAAGCAAGGCAAATTTAAACCGCATTTTCATTTTACAAAAAAAAGCAATCAGATGTATCTCTAGACTTAGGCCTAGAGACTCCTGTAGAGACAAGTTTACGGAGCTGCAAATTTTAACTGTTCCTTCTCTTTTTATATTTGAAGCAGTTCTATATGTAAAAGCCAACAATCTGATACAGCCTCATGTTCATCATCATTTCACTAGAAACCACAATGTTAATCATGCAACCCAACATAGTTTAAGACTGTTTGAGACCAAACCTAGTTATACCGGTACCAAGTTTTTTTCGAAGCTTCCAAGACATATTCAAGAAATTGAGGATTTTAATACATTTAAGAGAGAACTGAAGGAACATCTGCTCAACATGTGCTACTATGAGCTACCTGATTTTTCCTAAAAACCTTTTCCGTACCCTACCTAGCACTACCTAAACCCAAACCCAAACACCTGGTTGGACAAGGCCAAATTCGGCTGCCTACATTATGACGGGTCCCATGCCTCATCGGGTCTCTACGGGACAGACTGCGGAGGTAACAGGTAACAGGTAAAGGTGTTTATTCTTGTTATAGGTATTTTTTGTTTTGTTTTTATCAGGCCTAGCTTACATAAACTTGGGCCTGCTTTAGTTTTGATAGAAAAGATTCAAAGCGTTCAACATTTTAGGCCTAGCTAGGCCATATTTTTGGTTAGTAGGCTATGAAACGTAATTTTATGCAACTAAGTTTGACTATCTTGTCTCAACAGTTAGCCTATTCCTTAATTCCCCACAAACGAATCCTTGTCGGATTCAGTAAGATGTAGTTACAGTACCGGTAATAAACTTGAAATTTGATCAAATTTTGAGGAACCAAACTTTAGGTGCAAGGTTTGGATTGCAGAATCCTACACCAATCGACCAATCTATCACACACCCAAGTTAAATTTACAATACATTTAAGAGTGCCAATCTAAGAGTACCAAGCGAGACTAGCGGAATAGCGGCAAAATATAGAAACTCTAATGTTATGACGTCAGCATCATAGCCGTCACACAGTGAAGCGACGTCATTAAGCTGCTCCTTAATGTCTCCCGTCTGCCCCACCGGGAGACAGAGACAAGCGGAGCAAAACTATGACGTCATTGAATTAGTTCCTTGAGTTGTCGCTGGTCGCTACCAAGGAGGTTATATTCTAATACTGGAGGTAACACACAATGCTAAAAAAGCGAGCCGCTGATTTTGTTTGGTTGGCAATCCTGAAGTACCAATTTGAACTGTTTGCCCAAATGAACGAGTCAGCTAAGGGAATCAAATGAATTGTGAATCAATTGCCTGGTGAATCGGTTTTAATGGGCAATTATTGGTAAGCAAATATGCATTAAAAGGGTAAAACAAACAAAAAAAGAAAATAAATTACTTATTTATTTTGGAAATTTGGTAATCAGTTTCAAGTTATGGAAACATGTTTATTTTTATTTTTTTAAATTAGTTAATTTACTTGATGATTTTGTACCGCATTAAAATTTGTATAATATGCAAGACAAGAGAATAATTTTTTTTCGTGGTATACCTTTGTGAGTACTGAAATAGTACGGAATTTTGCAAGTTAATGTAACCATTTCTAAGATCTAACATAGGTATAAATAAGTTATTAGTTCTAATTTTATTTTTTGAACTATTTATAAAACAACAAATATTCACATCTACAAATTAAATCAATAAGTTATCTCTTATTCTGTAAAATACCTAACGAATAAAATTGTTTAAATTCATGTAAGTTAGAATTAAAGACACACGTTATTATTATTCCAGAGTCTAGATTCCTAATTATTGGTTAGCCGTACCGTACCAATTCATCGTTCATCGTTCCCAGAAGATTCGAATCATTTCGTTGATTCGAATATCTTTAACTACCGTTCAAAGAACGACAAAACGGTACTATAAATAAACATGGACATAAACGCGATAAAACATTATCACAACACAACTCTCCACTCCATTTGGATTCGGAGTCACACCATAACATAACATAAATAATAACATAAAACATAACCAAACAAAATAGAACATGTGATGTGAGCCAGCCGGTGGGGCATACCGGGAGACGGAGAGACAAGCCGGTGGGGCAGACGGGAGACATTAAGGATCAAAACCGTGACGTCATTGAATTAGTTCCTTGAGTTTTCGCTACGACCAGTCTAGCGCTCAATACGCTTGATCTCGGAGTTGTCGTCTGCAACAACTGAATTGTTTACACTACTAACCTCTATGGGACTAGATGATGAATGGAAATGGGTAATTCTATCGTGGTTCTCTTTTCAAGGAGAATTTGAAAACCCTTTTACAAAATAAAAGATGTTTATTTTTGTTTTGTTTTTATCAGGCCTAGCTTACATAAACTTAGGCCTGCTTTAGTTTTAATAGAGAAGGTTCAATGCGTTCAACATTTTAGGCCTAGCTAGGCTAACTTACAGTTTTGGTTAGTATGATAGTAATTTTATGCAACTAAGTTTGACTGTCTTAACAGTTATCCTATTCCTTAATTCCCCATAAACGAATCCTTTTTAAACGAATTATCGATGACTAAATTAAAAACAAACCTATAGTGGCAGTCATCGATAATCACATAAGGCCTTCGAAAACTACCTTGACAAGTTGAAAGGTACAGTGTATTTTGGTTTAAGTGGGTTTATTTATTTTTTTAATTTTATTCGATAACCAACAAATTGATGACACTGTAGACATCTTCAATGAATTTTATTGTTTATAAATATTTCAAAGATTTAACCATGGATAAAGCATAGCTTTTGTATTGTCTTAAAAGACAATACAAAAGCTATAGTTTGGTTAAACAATTTAACCAAACTGTGATGAAGATGGCCACGACTGCCATTGAAACTTTTTGATACCGTATCGAATAAAGATTAATAACTAAATAAAACTTAAGCGAAAACCCCTAAAAGGTCCTACAAAATTAAAGTCATAATTAAAATTATTAATAATTTAATAATTTACCTCTGTCTAAACTAGTATATTTTAGTCTAATTGAAAGTCATTTAAGATACTCAATAGTGCTTTGGGGCATGTCAAGCAAGGCAAATTTAAACCGCATTTTCATTTTACAAAAAAAAGCAATCAGATGTATCTCTAGACTTAGGCCTAGAGACTCCTGTAGAGACAAGTTTACGGAGCTGCAAATTTTAACTGTTCCTTCTCTTTTTATATTTGAAGCAGTTCTATATGTAAAAGCCAACAATCTGATACAGCCTCATGTTCATCATCATTTCACTAGAAACCACAATGTTAATCATGCAACCCAACATAGTTTAAGACTGTTTGAGACCAAACCTAGTTATACCGGTACCAAGTTTTTTTCGAAGCTTCCAAGACATATTCAAGAAATTGAGGATTTTAATACATTTAAGAGAGAACTGAAGGAACATCTGCTCAACATGTGCTACTATGAGCTACCTGATTTTTCCTAAAAACCTTTTCCGTACCCTACCTAGCACTACCTAAACCCAAACCCAAACACCTGGTTGGACAAGGCCAAATTCGGCTGCCTACATTATGACGGGTCCCATGCCTCATCGGGTCTCTACGGGACAGACTGCGGAGGTAACAGGTAACAGGTAAAGGTGTTTATTCTTGTTATAGGTATTTTTTGTTTTGTTTTTATCAGGCCTAGCTTACATAAACTTGGGCCTGCTTTAGTTTTGATAGAAAAGATTCAAAGCGTTCAACATTTTAGGCCTAGCTAGGCCATATTTTTGGTTAGTATGATAGTACACGCTATGGTTACATAAAACGTAATTTTATGCAACTAAGTTTGACTATCTTGTCTCAACAGTTAGCCTATTCCTTAATTCCCCACAAACGAATCCTTGTCGGATTCAGTAAGATGTAGTTACAGTACCGGTAATAAACTTGAAATTTGATCAAATTTTGAGGAACCAAACTTTAGGTGCAAGGTTTGGATTGCAGAATCCTACACCAATCGACCAATCTATCACACACCCAAGTTAAATTTACAATACATTTAAGAGTGCCAATCTAAGAGTACCAAGCGAGACTAGCGGAATAGCGGCAAAATATAGAAACTCTAATGTTATGACGTCAGCATCATAGCCGTCACACAGTGAAGCGACGTCATTAAGCTGCTCCTTAATGTCTCCCGTCTGCCCCACCGGGAGACAGAGACAAGCGGAGCAAAACTATGACGTCATTGAATTAGTTCCTTGAGTTGTCGCTGGTCGCTACCAAGGAGGTTATATTCTAATACTGGAGGTAACACACAATGCTAAAAAAGCGAGCCGCTGATTTTGTTTGGTTGGCAATCCTGAAGTACCAATTTGAAGTGTTTGCCCAAATGAACGAGTCAGCTAAGGGAATCAAATGAATTGTGAATCAATTGCCTGGTGAATCGGTTTTAATGGGCAATTATTGGTAAGCAAATATGCATTAAAAGGGTAAAACAAACAAAAACAGAAAATAAATTATATATAAGTATAAAAATTTATTTTGGAAATTTGGTAATCAGTTTCAAGTTATGGAAACATGTTTATTTTTATTTTTTAAATTAGTTAATTTACTTGATGATTTTGTACCACATTAAAATTTGTATAATATGCAAGACAAGAGAATAATTTTTTTTCGTGGTATACCTTTGTGAGTACTGAAATAGTACGGAATTTTGCAAGTTAATGTAACCATTTCTAAGATCTAACATAGGTATAAATAAGTTATTAGTTCTAATTATATTTTTTGAACTATTTATAAAACAACAAATATTCACATCTACAAATTAAATCAATAAGTTATCTCTTATTCTGTAAAATACCTAACGAATAAAATTTTTTAAATTCATGTAAGTTAGAATTAAAGACACACGTTATTATTATTCCAGAGTCTAGATTCCTAATTATTGGTTAGCCGTACCGTACCAATTCATCGTTCATCGTTCCCAGAAGATTCGAATCATTTCGTTGATTCGAATATCTTTAACTACCGTTCAAAGAACGACAAAACGGTACTATAAATAAACATGGACATAAACGCGATAAAACATTATCACAACACAACTCTCCACTCCATTTGGATTCGGAGTCACACCATAACATAACATAAATAATAACATAAAACATAACCAAACAAAATAGAACATGTGATGTGAGCCAGCCGGTGGGGCATACCGGGAGACGGGGAGACAAGCCGGTGGGGCAGACGGGAGACATTAAGGATCAAAACCGTGACGTCATTGAATTAGTTCCTTGAGTTTTCGCTACGACCAGTCTAGCGCTCAATACGCTTGATTTCGGAGTTGTCGTCTGCAACAACTGAATTGTTTACACTACTAACCTCTATGGGACTAGATGATGAATGGAAATGGGTAATTCTATCGTGGTTCTCTTTTCAAGGAGAATTTGAAAACCCTTTTACAAAATAAAAGATGTTTATTTTTGTTTTGTTTTTATCAGGCCTAGCTTACATAAACTTAGGCCTGCTTTAGTTTTAATAGAGAAGGTTCAAAGCGTTCAACATTTTAGGCCTAGCTAGGCTAACTTACAGTTTTGGTTAGTATGATAGTAATTTTATGCAACTAAGTTTGACTGTCTTAACAGTTATCCTATTCCTTAATTCCCCATAAACGAATCCTTTTTAAACGAATTATCGATGACTAAATTAAAAACAAACCTATAGTGGCAGTCATCGATAATCACATAAGGCCTTCGAAAACTACCTTGACAAGTTGAAAGGTACAGTGTATTTTGGTTTAAGTGGGTTTATTTATTTTTTTAATTTTATTCGATAACCAACAAATTGATGACACTGTAGATATCTTCAATGAATTTTATTGTTTATAAATATTTCAAAGATTTAACCATGGATAAAGCATAGCTTTTGTATTGTCTTAAAAGACAATACAAAAGCTATAGTTTGGTTAAACAATTTAACCAAACTGTGATGAAGATGGCCACGACTGCCATTGAAACTTTTTGATACCGTATCGAATAAAGATTAATAACTAAATAAAACTTAAGCGAAAACCCCTAAAAGGTCCTACAAAATTAAAGTCATAATTAAAATTATTAATAATTTAATAATTTACCTCTGTCTAAACTAGTATATTTTAGTCTAATTGAAAGTCATTTAAGATACTCAATAGTGCTTTGGGGCATGTCAAGCAAGGCAAATTTAAACCGCATTTTCATTTTACAAAAAAAAGCAATCAGATGTATCTCTAGACTTAGGCCTAGAGACTCCTGTAGAGACAAGTTTACGGAGCTGCAAATTTTAACTGTTCCTTCTCTTTTTATATTTGAAGCAGTTCTATATGTAAAAGCCAACAATCTGATACAGCCTCATGTTCATCATCATTTCACTAGAAACCACAATGTTAATCATGCAACCCAACATAGTTTAAGACTGTTTGAGACCAAACCTAGTTATACCGGTACCAAGTTTTTTTCGAAGCTTCCAAGACATATTCAAGAAATTGAGGATTTTAATACATTTAAGAGAGAACTGAAGGAACATCTGCTCAACATGTGCTACTATGAGCTACCTGATTTTTCCTAAAATCCTTTTCCGTACCCTACCTAGCACTACCTAAACCCAAACCCAAACACCTGGTTGGACAAGGCCAAATTCGGCTGCCTACATTATGACGGGTCCCATGCCTCATCGGGTCTCTACGGGACAGACTGCGGAGGTAACAGGTAACAGGTAAAGGTGTTTATTCTTGTTATAGGTATTTTTTGTTTTGTTTTTATCAGGCCTAGCTTACATAAACTTGGGCCTGCTTTAGTTTTGATAGAAAAGATTCAAAGCGTTCAACATTTTAGGCCTAGCTAGGCCATATTTTTGGTTAGTAGGCTATGAAACGTAATTTTATGCAACTAAGTTTGACTATCTTGTCTCAACAGTTAGCCTATTCCTTAATTCCCCACAAACGAATCCTTGTCGGATTCAGTAAGATGTAGTTACAGTACCGGTAATAAACTTGAAATTTGATCAAATTTTGAGGAACCAAACTTTAGGTGCAAGGTTTGGATTGCAGAATCCTACACCAATCGACCAATCTATCACACACCCAAGTTAAATCACACACAATCGACAAGTCCGTTCAGAATCTTGTACAGAAATACAAGATCGGCGACACTACGGCGGGATGCCAGAGTCTGGAGATGCAGCATATCCGAAATTTCAGCCATTGGAACATTTCTGTAGTTGAAACCCACTCGACAGCCAACAACTCTGATGAATCTGTCTTGTATTCTTTGGAGAGTTTGAGCATGATTAAGTAGGTAAGGGTTCCAGACTACAGACGAATACTCAAGAATGCTTATAACAAGGGTAGAATAAAGGTTTTTCAGTGCCAACATGTTAGTAAATCCCCGTGAGAACCTGATGATGAAGCCGAGGGCACGGCTAGCTTTGGAGCTTATGTTGGATATGTGCAACTCAGGACTTAGACTGGAAGTGAACCACACGCCAAGATCACGTGGTTCGAGTTTCCGGTCAATAGTTTCACACCCAAGTTTATATGCAAAATGTATGGGGTTTTGAGATCTAGTAAAAGAGACACAGAAACATTTCTTAACGTTCAGAGACATTCTATTCTTGGTACACCATTGAAGAATAACACCAAGTGAAGTCTGCAGAGAAACACAATCATCACGTGAAGAAATCTGCGCATATATCTTCAAGTCATCTGCAAACAATAAATAGTTCACTTTCACATGTTTTCCAATATCGTTGATATATATGATGAAAAGAAGAGGTCCCAAGTGCGAACCTTGAGGTACACCATAAGTTGCCTTGAATTCATCAGAAAGTGCTCCATTATATCTCACCATAAGCCGACGATTGGTTAGGTAGCTAGAGAAAAATGTTAACAGGGGATCGCCAATACCCAAACTTTTAAGCTTCAGCAATAGGATGGAATGACCGATCTTGTCGAAAGCTTTCTTGAAATCAAAGTAAATGGCATCCAACTGCGAACCTTTATTAAATGCATCCAGGGTTGATTGCTGGAACAAGACAAGATTTGTTACAGTAGATATATTACTGGTGAATCCGTGTTGCTGAGGAATTATAATATTCTTCAGAAAGGGGCGAATTTTATCAAGAATAAGGCTCTCAAATACTTTAGCCAGGGTTGACAAAATAGCTATGGGACGGTAATTGGCTGCGTCATCCAAGCTACCAGATTTATGTATAGGTACGATGAAACTGGCTTTGAACACATCTGGAAAAATCCCCTCATTTATTGCCTTGTTAAATAGCTTCGCAATAGATGGACTGATGATGGAGCTGCACTTTTGAAGAACAGAAGGTGGTATACCGTCCGGTCCTGCTCCTTTGTTGACATTCAGATGTGACTTCGTGACTTCCTCAACGCTGAATGAGCACGTAGATAAGTTAAGGTCGTATTCAGCTGTATCAAGACCCATGGATGAAGATATAGGTTGATGATTCTCGTACACAGATGAAAAGTGTTTAGACCAAAGTGCAAACATATCATGGGCTGTTGCTGCGTGTTGATAGTACAGGAACAGATTGCCGGGCTCCGAGACTCCACCCCTAGAATTCCTCACATGACCCCAGAAGATTCGTGAGTTATGAGGAATTGACTCCTGGATCATAGTCAGATATCGAGAATAACACTCCTGGGAAAAGTATTTTCATCTATCTCTTAGGAGTTGAAAGCGGCCCCAGACAGCAAGGAAGCGTTCTGCAAATATTCACTTGGTTTGCTATTCGGTTGCAGTGAAAATTTCCATTGTAGGTTCAATGATAACTATTCAAAAGCTCTTCTACACAAATAAGCGAAGAAAGTGATCAGATCACATAAGCAAGTTTTTTCTGCAACGGCAAGTTTATTGTTGTGAGACTACCTGCCTCGACCCTTATTAATTCCGCCTGGTCGCCCCAGGGCCGCACTAATTCGAATGCGTTCGTGCGGAAATATGCTCTGAAAACGATATGAAAACGATTTCATCCATGCAATGCAAATATTGGATGTCAATTATCAGAATATTTTTTGAAAGTTTTCTACGTTGGTAGGACGGCTAGCTTTTGTTGCAAGGTTACAGGGCCAGGGAATGATCTAATTTCACTGGCGCATTCACTACTTCACTCGTAGGCTAAGTGAATTTGCCACAATGGTAAGAGATAAATTTTTCATTAAAAAAACCTCTTCTAAGAAAAATGTTTTAATGCCTTTATGAGGACCAATGAAAGAAATACCACATAAATGAAATACTCATCAAGCCATTTTATAAACAATAAACTAGTATCCAATTAAGTCAAAACTCTGAGGGAGACCTAGCCTATATTTGTAATGATTAAATTTTACACCAGCCACTTTTGGTGATTGTATAACACCCCCGCCGCAACAGACCTGCGTACTTAGAGAATTTCAAATTTAATTAAAAATGTTCTTCATGGGGTTAGGTGGAGTGTCGGTTTACCTTACAGTATATGTGCTTTGTAAGTAAATTGTTAAGTTAAACCTTACCTTGTGGTACATACCAAATTTTATCAAGCTATGGTATCCTTCCCATTTCGCCTGTAAACCATATGGGGCTGATTACGTAAGTTTGCCGCCATCTCGGCTTTGTAAGCAAATATGAGTTAAACCCTCCTAATTAATGCACATACCAAATTTTATCAAGATATGTTAAATAAGCAACATATAATACTAAATTGTTTATTTTTTGAGCTTTTTAAAACCTTATTTATTGAAGAGCAAACCTACATGAAACTTAAAATAATTTTCTTTTCAAAAAGTCATCTCAACTGTAACAATAGGTAGGTAATTTGTTTAAACCACTATCAGACCTACGCAGGTTCAGAATAAGTTACACTATCAATTTAATTGTTAATACCACTGCATTTCCGTGTGTGCTCACTAAGAGCAAAAGTGAAGTAGACCTACAGATTAGCTTTTTTTCTATCAACAATGTCACCAAACTTCTTGATTTAGTATGAGCTCATTTTTATCTAGTTAAAATATTGTTCCACTTACTTAATTTTTTAACAGATGGATAAAAATGAGCTCATATTAAATGAAGAAGGTTGGTGACATTGTTGATAAAAAAAAGGTAATCTGTAGGTCTACTTCATTTTTGCTCTTAGTGAGCACAAACGAAAATACAATGGTATTAACTAAATTGACAGTGTATTCTGAACCTGTGTTGGTCTGAAAGCGGTTTAAGCAAATTACTTACACATTGTTACAGTTTTGAGATGACCTTTTGAAAAGAAAATAATTTTTATTTTCCTATGCAGTACGTTTGCACCAAACAAAAGGGGTAGAACCTTGGAGGATTTATAACCTGTTGACTGGGGTGGCCCAGCCCCTCGGCCTTTCCTTAACGACATTCTTGGAATTGGCATAATGCCGCTCGCACAAAGGAGATTCTCAACTACAGAATATGGAGTGTGCTCTACCTCGGCGTCAAAATCGTCGAGCAAGATTGTAAACTGCCGCTATAGGCGCGGAATGTCACATTTTTGAAAATATGATGGCTGATTTTAAATATTGTTAGACTACTTTCATGATTTTTTTTGTTTTTGTTCAAAATCGATCGGTGGTCTAATGACCATGTTTATTTTTAAATTGTAGAACTTTAGCGTCTCCCTTCTTGCATCGTTATCTTTAAACATTTTCCCAATATAATTGTAGATTCTTGTTCTTAAGATTATATTCTACCCACGTACATTTTTATCTAAAATTTAGTAAAGTTAGATAAGCCAGAACTATGACTCACAGCGCTTCAACTAAAATAAATAAAAAAATAATCTATTACAGGAATGTAATTTAATTTGCTGTCTTCTGATGGGGTTGTATACTAAAGGTAAATTGTTTCTTAACGTGTAACATTATTGCAATAACAACCTTATATGAGTTAAATTTAAAATAACTATAATCTGAAGTAGTAATAACCTTATGATTAATGCATTCCTTACCACAATTTTTAGAATATGGTGATAGTTACTTTACTAAAGTTAAATTCCATTCAACCTTAAAAATAGTGTACCGACAACCTTTGAGTTTTTCAGTGTTCAAACGGTAAAACTTGTAATTAAATAAGAAAATAGTTGGGTTTACAAAAGTAATTTCTCGTATATACAGTGTATTATAAGGTGGAAAGTGTGATATGATTATTTTTTAAGTGCGTGAATACCGTACAACAGTTATTTGTGCAGCACATTTTCGAAGAACTGGAAATGTTTTAATTCCATTAAAACACTATGTATATCGATTCGAGGGCATTTGTGTGCCCTCCGGTACTTTTACAATTTTTTAATATTATTTATTAATATCATTGATTAGTTATGATATTATTACGTTAAGAGTACCTAGTACGTTATACGAGATAGTATGAGTAGTATTTGCAAGAATTTATTTAAAGAATATATCTCTATGTGATACAAACGTTTTATTGTTGAATAGGCCTGTTTATTTTTTGTTCCGTTTGTTGTTACTCAACTCAATCAATACTTTTACAGTTAAAAATTATTGAAATTAATTACTTTTGCATTTCTCATGTTCGTTATTTTGAGGTGAGTTGCGTTCACACTGTTTCGACGAACATATTCTGCTGAACTTTTGTTGTTTGTTGGTATTCATTTTTAACATGTATAGTGAAGTTAGCAATAGAAACGTGTAATTTTCCCACAATATTAAGTAGTCTTATTTAAATTGATGTGTTTTTAAGACTTCAGTCTAAATAACCGAAAATAGTGGTTTATTTATAACAAATCTATCTATATATTAATAGACAAGCATGTTTCGTTTCCTCCTTTTTTCTCAGCTTGTGTACATGTTATGAAAAATCCACGCATATTGTTAGAATTGTAGATGAGCAGAATCCCATTCTAATTCACGTCGGACTCCAGGGCTACGCCCTACAGGCTTTCAAAGTTCCAGTGTTACATCTTATGGAGGAAGGAGAATTCAAGAAATCTAGAAGAATCATTAGACAGCTGTTGTAAGAACAACTGATAGAAAAACAGGAAGAAAAGGTGTTTCAATTACAAAATGTTTTAAAATTATTTTGTTTAGATCAAGTAACTGAAATTTTGGTGGAAGTTCGACCAGGAGACGATTTCTAGTACTTATTTAATAGGCCTCCGCTAAGGGTTTTTTGTTATATAGAACTCCTCCTACAATGCTCAACCGATTTTCATGTTTTTGGCGTCGTTGGATTGGTCTGTAGTTGTTTCCTCTAAAAACTGATGATAATCGGACTTAAAATAAGGGCGCTATAAACAAATTAAATTTGAAATTTTCCCATTTAAATAACATTATTGAGATTGGTTTGAGCATTTTAAACATCTGTTAACATACAGATGTAGTTTTTGGTGATCACTGATATTCTCAATATTGGATTGGTTGAATTTCATTCATTAAGAACTAAATGGAACTTTTGTAGTGTATTAAAATAAAGTGCTCGATGTCGGGCAACACGTGCACTAGTAAGTACCGTACCAAAATTGACTTTATGTGATATTGCATTATTATTTTAAATTCTTTTTTTCTCGAGTAGAAAATTAAGTTTACAATGCCAACAACCAACTTACAGTTAAACGTTTAAAAGTATTTAATGTTATTTTGTTTATCTTTCTTTGTTATTTCGATATAGGTTTGTTGACCTGCCTGTACAGATTTTTTTTTATATATTTTATAACTAAAACGGCCGTTCATTCGTCCTGATTTAAAAGCATTTGTTATTACAATAGATGAGTTGGTTTTTTGCTAGTAGGCCCTACACCTTTCTAACAGCATCCGGGGATTTCTTCTAACACAAAAGTTGGGAAAAAGGAGAAATAGAATGAATAATGAATAAATAACACTAGCTAAAAACACTAGCATAACTGATAGAACTACTAAAATGTCAACACGATCAAATTAAAAGCGGCGCATTGGGCTGCTCATCAGGCGCCCCAATAGTCATTATCGTCAGTTAATTCAATAAACGTGGATGGTGAAGAGCTTTTTTGACCATTCCATGTGAACTTATTGATAATTTTTTCTATCTTTTGTGGAAAAATATTTTGTTTTTATTCACGCAGTTAAGAAATTATGAAAAGATATAAAGTAAATTTCATTGCATAATACAAAATTCAAAGTAAAAGCGGCGCATTGGGCTGCTCATCAGGCACCCCAATAGTCATTATCGTCAGTTAATTCAATAAACGTGGATGGTGAAGAGCTTTTTTGACCATTCCATGTGAACTTATTGATAATTTTTCTATCTTTTGTGAAAAAATATTGTGTTTTTATTCACGCAGTTAAGAAATTATGAAAAGATATACAGTAAATTTCATTGCATAATACCTTTTTTTTATTGTTATAGATATCATTCCTTGAGTTACGGTAATTCTATTTTTTTACCGTCTAAAAATTAATTGATGTAAAGACGCGTAAAATAAAAATAAACCCCTTTTCCGTGGATAGTTTTCCAATCAAACGAACAATTAATTATTTAATTAGTTGAAATCAAACGCCGCGCGCCGCGCCATGACGTCACATCACTGGAAGATCTGTCGACTCGTCCACTCCCTCGACTGTTGTTTCGGGGGTCGGTGTCCCGCCCCCGCCGTCCCGCCATTTTCCGTTGGGCCCTGGCCGAGTGGCCGTGTGTTTTGATTTTTGATTTGATTGTGGTTTGTGTTTGTTACTTGGGTGGTTGTGAGACGTCTCTACTCATATTGAAGGTGAGTTTGCTGATTTACTGATTCTTTTTAATTAGCTTTAAGATAAATGAAGTTTTGAAGAAGTTGTTAGTCTTTCAATATTAGCGATTAAAACACTTAATTCCTAACCAAGAATTTGAAAGATTCCTAACCTCAATCAGCGTATTCCGTGGAATGCATGGTCTTTTAATCTTTTATTGTTTTTGTAAATTCATAATACCACTAATAGTAACAGACATCAACTTAAAATGTTAAGTGATTATTAAGAATAGCCTACTTAGCCTTTTGAATTTCTTTTCGATTGTTTAACATAAGTTATTAGGCTAGTAGGCTAACTTATTTGGCATTCATAGGCCCTACAAAATGTCCAAGCTTAAGTTAAATTACTCGTAACCTGTCCGGTTTTTGTAGGTCTGTTTTCATAAATTAACTACCTATTGTGTTGAAGATGTGTATTCTCAAAATATGTGACACAATTTTCACCCCTGTAACTTAGTGGTTACGGTCTCTGAGACCAATAAAAATTTTCAGTCTTAATTAGCTGATAGGTTGTATTTGCTGTCGCTGGTCTTAATTAGCTGATAGGTTGTATTTGCTGTCGCTGGAGTCATGCAACAAACTCCATTGGGTGTGCCTTCAGCTGCCACAGTGTAGGGTAATTTTGAGATTAGCTAAGTTCTTACGTTCGACAGGGTTACCACATAGTTTATTGTTACTTCTTCCATATTGTTATAAAATTGTAATTTAACTTAAGTTAGCCTAAATTGTTTAAAATGTTTAAGTTAATCTAGAACTAAAAAGTAACACTACATTTAATTTACTTTTACTCTAATGAAACAGTTTGTAGTCTGATATTCCTTTTGGTTAGACGTCACTGCCAGAGAACGCGAAATGGTTTTTATTAGCAGCATATTGAGTTAGAGAGTGAGGTTATGTTTTAGCAGATATGCTGTCGACTTTCCATTTGCTCAGGCTTGAGTTTGATCAAGGCGACCATTAGTTTCTGGATATAATTTGATCAGTTGTTTGTACCTAAGAGTAAAGTAGGCCTAGTCTTTTAAAGTAAAAATGGTTATGAAAGTGACTAAGCCTCGACTTTGAAACTAACTTAAATTTCATCATCAAATACTAACTAATAATATTTTTCAACAATTTTTACCCTACTGTACTTTTAGGGCTAGCCTACTATTATAAGTAGTGGAAAAAGGGGGCTGCTGGCTCACTTCAAGGTCACCCGAGCGATGACGTCATCGAGGTCAATGACCTCACCGATGACGTCATCGATGACGTCATCGATGACGCAATCGATGACGTCATCACCAATGACGTCACATCCATGACGTCACACCCATGACGTCACAGAAATGACGTGCTGATGACGTCATCACCCCTTACGTCACCAAGATGACGTCATTGATGTCACAAAAGGTCAAGGTCACGCTGAAACCTAAAATCTTTCGGCACTTTTGCTGTTTCTCACACTACGCTCCGAGTTTCAGTCAGGTTCCCATGACCTTGACGACTTGGAGCGAAATTAGACAAGAAACAGCAAAAGTGCCGAGGAAACTGAAAGTTTGCAACGTGACTCTGCCTAAACCGTCATGTGACACCGCTCGAGTGACCTTGAAGTGAGCCAGCAGCCCCCTTTAGACCAGTACTACAACCGCGATGTGCACCCTACGACAGACACCGAGCGACTGACTGTCCGGCCCCGCGCACTCTAGGTATATTGGCCCAAGAGACTAAGACTCTAAACCGTCAGGAATGGGAGTAACTAACTGAACTTTGCAAGAAAAAGTCATTTCATCCAATATTTTAAACAAATCCTCACCAGTAAAACTTACATTAGTCTGTTTGGTATAAAACTTAGGGTGTCCGCGCAACTGTTTTCGCCACTTAGCTAAAGTGGAAACCCGCTTGACTTTGAGGGGTGTACATTGAGCAACTAATAAAGACTTAACACGGGCAAGTTTCTTACCCAAAGTGTCCTGCAACATGGCATCCCTCACAAAAGTCCGCACAATACTGAGAGACTGTTGGTAGCGCATGAGCCAAGGGAAAAGTGGTGAGGGAAACAGCTGGAGTGGGGGAAGGTCACAGTGGTGGGGGAAGGTGAGGTTGTACGCTGTGGTATCGCATCACTCCACCATGTCCTGTCCTACAGTTAACACACCGTTCTCTCGGCCCGAGTTGGCACTAGAAGAAACCTTACTGTACAGCTTAGGCTGTGAGGGGTAAGGAAGAAAAGTTAAAGTGGAAGTTATGTTAAACTCTAAGGTGAAGAGCCGTCTAAATAAAGTAATTGTATCCCTGCAATCCCCAAGAACTTTAGAGAAATACCATTTTATAAAGCGACATCTCACTCTTAGGCAAAACGAATTGGAAATGGAAAAAGATCACAGTAAAATAAATCTAACTTAAAATTCAGACTGGACACTCATGGCGATATTACGTGCATACGCCACCCTAAACATTACAAGTTAGGTTATTGAGCACCTCTGGTACGATAACCGACGTGCTAGAGTTAAAGTGTGATGACCGTGAGTCAAAACACTGAAATACTATAAGTCGATATCGTCCCAGAGTTAAAGTGTAGTGACCTAGATTCTAAACTTGTAAAAATACTTACATATAGAGAGTTAGAGAACAGCGAGACGCACCGTATGGAAGCCGGAGACATACTGGCGGAGCGATGTTGTGCAGCCTAGGGACTCAGTTGTGGTGGGGGTATAGCCAACACTTAGAGTAAAAGTAATGTGGGTGACCTTGAAGTGACATAAGTGTGACCTTGGGGTGACCTTGAGGTGACCTTGACGTGACCTTGACGTGACCTTGAGGTGACCTTGAAGTGACCTTGGGGTGACCTTGAGGTGACCTTGGGGTGACCTTGAGGTGACCTTGGGGTGACCTTGAAGTGACCTTGGGGTGACCTTGAGGTGACCTTGGGGTGACCTTGAGGTGACCTTGGGGTGACCTTGACGTGACCTTGGGGTGACCTTGAGGTGACCTTGAAGTGACCTTGAGGTGACCTTGAAGTGACCTTGAAGTGACCTTGGAGTGACCTTGACGTGACCTTGGGGTGACCTTGAGGTGACCTTGGGGTGACCTTGAAGTGACCTTGACGTGACCTTGACGTGACCTTGAAGTGACCTTGGGGTGACCTTGAGGTGACCTTGGGGTGACCTTGAGGTGACCTTGGGGTGACCTTGACGTGACCTTGGGGTGACCTTGACGTGACCTTGGGGTGACCTTGAGGTGACCTTGAGGTGAACTTGAGGTGACCTTGAAGTGACCTTGGGGTGACCTTGACGTGACCTTGGGGTGACCTTGAGGTGACCTTGAGGTGACCTTGAGGTGACCTTGAGGTGACCTTGGGGTGACCTTGAGGTGACCTTGGGGTGACCTTGCCCCCGATGGCGCCCCCACCTCTGTGCCCCCGATGCCGCCCCTTGGGGGGCGACCGGTGGGGATATAAGGCGGCCCGGCCGCAGCCGGCTCGCAGTCCGCTCCCGCGCGTTGAACGTGAACGATCGGGACGGACCGCCATAGGCCTCACTAAACACTGAAAGGCGCCTTCACTGTTTAGCGAAGTCTACTCTAACTTTAAGACTTGTATTATTTCTAAGATATTGCGCTTGCGTTTGGGTATTGGGAATTGTTTTATATGAGAGTGTTTCACTTGTATCCTATGTCTCCTGTGTGTCTCGTTTGTCTTTTATCCTGTGTGTCTTGTTTGTCATATGTGTTTAATGTGTATGTGCTTGTTCCAGCATTTACTATGTTGAGCTCAACTTTGTGTTGTAAGTGTGTTATATTTATCTAAAGTGTATACGCTTGTTTTAGCATTCCCCCTTGAGCTTTTTTCACAGCTCAAAGTAAATTGTAACGTCAGGGAACGGGAGTAGGCCCCCGTGTAAAAGCATTTTATACCAACGTTAGCATGAGTCCTCTCAGGCATGCAATATTGCGGCTGGGTTTGGGACTCGGTCCGTTTGTACGCTGACATGCAGACCACAGCTGTGGCCAATTTGCGGTGGCCTCTGCACTCGGACCGAGGGCGTAAGCCACTAGGGCTGTCCTCAACCTCTTGTTTCCCTTCTGGAAACTCAAAAATTATGTAAATGAATCTTTGTTAGCTATTTGTGTTTTTTAGTCCCCAAGGCCCCCGAACATTCGTGGTTCGCCATGGATGTACGGGGGCCGAAATTTTTTAATGTTCGTGTGGCCTTGACCCACAAAGGACTTATAAAGATTCACTGCATTGATAAAGTTAAATATTAAAGATAGGGTACGGGAGTAGACCCCCGTGTAAAGCTATTTTAAAACCAATGTTAGTATGGGTCCTCTCAGGCATGCAATATTGCGGCTGGGTTGGGAACCGGTCCGTTTGTACGCTGGCATGCAGACCACAGCTGTGGCCAATTTGCGGCGGCCTCTGCACTCGGACCGAGGACGTAAGCCACTAGGGCTGTCCTCAACCTCTCTCAAAATTATGTAAATGTTTTGTTAGTTATTTGTTACCAATGCAGTAAATATTTAAAAGTCTTGCGTGGCGAAGGGTACACGACATTGGATGTTGCTCTGTTGTCATAGTTGGGTCTCTTCGGAGGCTACAGCGATGACAACCCAAGTGCTCCACACCCCTATGGGGGTGTGGGGCTTAATTTTTTTAAAGTTTTTTCGTGACCTTGACCTAAATATATAAAAGTTTTCAAAATCTTTAACAGTCAGGTCTTATTAACACAGTAAATATTCCGGACGCGAAGTGCCCCCCCCCCCCCCCCCCCCAATATCCTGGGCGTGGTTGCCCGGTGGGGATATAAGGCGGCCGGGTTGCACGCACTTCTCATTCTTAAGAAGACCAGTGACCAAAGAAATGTCTCGTCGTATACCTTATAAACCTTCGTATTATAATCTGATTGGTATTAATAGTATTACAGACAATGAGAAGAAATTGTATAAAAAATTTTGTTGTTTACTTGACAGAACGCGAAAACTACCACCAAATACTTTCACCTACAAGCTACCCCTGATAGACAAGGATGATGTAAGCAAACTAACATCAATTCAACTGAAATTGGTGGAAGAAAAAATTCTTGTTTGTGTGAGAGAAGTGTTTCATAATGAATATTCAAAAAGATTGGCTTTTGACTTTATTAAGGAACATGCAGGACGTGAAACAAAACAGTATCCAGGATTATATTATTTATATCTTTTTGAGAATGGAGCAAGTGTAACGGTAGAAATAAGCATCAAACTAATGTAATTCTCCCAACCAAGTGTTAAACTAGGAAAGTGTGTGTTGGACTTGATTGAGGTTTTGTTGAACAGAGCGGGGGATAGATCACTTTGCGGCAATGGACTAGCATGCTGCTTAGTGGTTTATCCCCCGCTCAAAGGGTATCTTTACGTGACCTTGACCCACATAAACTTGCTCAAAAAGACATCTTTGAAAAAACTTGTACAAAGTAGTGGATATAGATCAAACATCATTAGTTTATCAAGCCTGTTGAATAATATATTGAAAATGGGTGTTTAAAAGCCAAATCTACTACATGACTGATAAACCGGATGTATATGACGTCACCTTCCCCCACCCTTAAACCTCGGGTATAAAGGGATTCAGTTGAGCGCGCTGCTCATTATTGCGTGGACATTCACCGAGTGCACACTCATAGCCAAATTGTAAAAATGGCTCTTTGCGATATTTGTGGTGAGTTTTTTCAAGACGAAGACATCTTTGTTTTACACCGAGAATTGTATCATGAAGAGGACAGAAAAGAAGAGATTGTTGTAAGTGAAGAAGACTTGGATGCGTTTGATCGGTTATTGGAAAACTACCAGAAGCAGATGGACGACTGTGATAGCTATCTACAGTTACACCGAGAATTGCATCGTGAAGAGGACAGAAAAGAAGAGATTGTAGTAAGTGAAGAAGACTTGGATGCGATTGATCGGTTTTTGGAAAAACCCCAGAAGCAGGAGGACTGGGCTAGCTATTTACAGTTAATGCAAAGAAGAAGACCAAGTGTTATTCAATTTGCCGGAGCTGGACCATCTACAGCTGGAGGATTTATTGAAAAGGAAATGGAAGAAAAAAAAGTGGAAGATGTAAAACAACTGCGTACCCAAGAAGAGGATATGGAAGAAGAGGATACAGAAGAAGTGGAAGATATAAGACAACTGCGCACCACAGCCTTGCCAGGACCAGTTGTAACTCATTTCAAAATTAATAATGTGCAATTGGAATTGGAAAACTTTATAACCCAAGCTAAAAATTTAGTTGTAAAAACATTGATGGAAGAATTGGCAAGATTGAACTTTATTAAATTTGGATTGGTGTTGGAGGCTATGTTTACTAATACCGATGGTGAAAACTCACCGAGAGCATTCATTGCTAAAAACCGAACCCTTACAACCACATCTGATATCAATGAAATTCTAGAAGAATGTTTGAATGAACTGCTAATGAAACTCCAAGAACATGAAGGAAGAGGATCTGGCTGGACGCTATCATCGATCGAAGGTATGGATGTGAGGGTTCACAAGCATGGATATGGTATGAGGGGTAGCAGCTTTATCCCTCTACCAAAGAAAATTAAAGACACCAACTCTTGCAGAAATGTTACAAACGGGGATAATGAATGTTTTAAGTATGCGATGCTAACTAAGTATGTAAAACATAATCCTTGTAGAGTTGGTAGGGAATATTATGAAAACGAACACCGCTACAACTTCCGAGGAATGTCGTATCCTGTGAGTCTTAATCAAATTGCAAAATTTGAGAAACAAAATCCAGGTGTTTCTGTTAACGTGTTCGGCTTAGATGATTCGAACAATGTGTATCCACTACGAGTTGGAAAAGTGAAGCAAAGAAACCATACTGATTTATTATTGATAACTAAAGGTGAAATTTCACATTATGTGTGGATAAAAGATTTTGAAGCTTTGGTTGCACGACAATTAACCAAAAAGAAGATTAGAGTGACAGTGTGTAAGAGATGCTTTTGTTTTACAAATAAAGATTTAAAACATGGAGGATCGGACTGGTTGAAGGAACACCAAAGACTTTGTAATGACAACTATGAAGTGAAGATTAGTCTGCCGCCGCCATCTCGAGCGTTCATCAAATTCAACAAAACAGTTCACCAATATCGGATTCCAGTAGCTGTCTACGCAGATTTCGAATCCACGTTAGTACCACAGGAGCTTCCGGATGGTGAGGTGACTAGAAGAACCAAATATCAATTGCATCAACCTAACAGTTTTTGCTTATTGGTGAAATCAACTTTGCCTGAAGAACAGTTGCAAGACTATGGTTTAACATCCACTCCGATACTCTACCGTGGGGAAGAAGCCGCTAAGCATTTCGTAGACCAGTTGTATGACATTGCTGAAAAGGTGCAACGCTTATACGGTAATGTTTTACCTATGGAACCTTTGAATCAAAATCAACAAGAAGAATACAATTTGGCAACAAGATGTTATTTATGCAAGAAGAGCTTCAGTGAAGAAAATCAAAAAGTAAGAGATCACGATCACCTGACAGGGTTATACAGAGGAGCTGCTTGTAATTCATGCAATATAAATTACAAACTGCCAAACTTTATCCCTGTCGTGATACACAATCTTAGCGGCTATGACTCCCACTTCATTATCCCAGAGTTAGGACGGGATGATGGAAGAATCGAAGTATTAGCTGAAACATTGGAGAAGTACATCAGTTTCTCAAAAACAGTAGGTAAAATTAAACTTCGCTTCGTAGACTCTTATAGATTTATGTCAACTAGTTTAGCCAAATTGTCTGAGAACCTAAGAAGAGAAGATCTAAAAGAAACCAGCAAAATTGTACATGAAGATAAATTGGACTTAGTAATGCGTAAAGGAGTGTTCCCCTATGATTACATAACTTCTGCAGAAAAATTTGAAGAAACCAGTCTGCCACCGATTGAAGCCTTCAATAGCAAGTTAAATGAAAGTGCAATCACCGTTGAAGACTACAATCATGCTTGTAATGTTTGGAACCAACTAAACATTCAAACCTTAGGGGAATATTCCGACTTTTACATAAAATTGGACGTAACTCTGCTGTGCGATGTGATGGAAGAATTTCGAAACACCTGCTTCTCCGCCTATGGACTGGACCCTCTACACTCGTACACATCTCCAGGATTAGCATGGCAAGCTATGCTAAAGTCAACCAACTGTCGATTGGAACTTCTAACAGATATTGATATGGTGCTCATGATAGAATCTGGTGTACGGGGCGGTTTGACACAAGCTGTAACACGTCATGTCAAAGCTAACAACAAGTACATCCCAGGCTTCGACGAGAGACAACCATCGGTCTACCTTGGCTACTTTGACGCAAACAACCTTTATGGTTGGGCAATGTCAAATCCGCTTCCCTACGCTGACTTCAAATGGATCGACCCGGCCACCATCGGTGACATCTCACAGATTCCAAAGAATGGTCCAAAAGGCTATATTTTGGACTGTGATTTCGAATATCCGGAGCACCTTCATGACCATCACTACGCTTGCCTCTCCTAGCCAAGACTGAAGTTTCACCGACAGGAAGATGGCCAAAATTGATGATGACGTTGGAGAATAAAGATCGGTATGTGGCTCACTACTGGGTAGTTCAACAAGCTCTTGAATTGGGTCTACGTGTAGTGAGAATTCATAGAGCAATTGAATTCACCCAGTCTTGTTGGTTGAAACCATATATTGATTCCAACACTACAAGAAGAGCTGCAGCGACAACGGCATTTGAAAAGGACTTCTATAAATTAATGAACAACGCCATCTTTGGGAAGACCTTGGAGAACAAAAGAAAACACAAAAATGTAAAATTAGTGAGTGATCCTAGGAAATTGGAAAAATTAGTGCAAAAACCAAATTTCGGAACATCCATGATTATAAACGAAAATCTAGTCGCTGTCAGTATGAAGAAAACAACAATAGTCATGGACCGTCCGTTATACATAGGTATGTCGATTTTGGACATAAGTAAAACCCTGATGTATGATTTCCATTATAACAAAATGGTTAAACACTACGGAAGGGAAAACATTGGAGTCGCATACATGGATACGGACGCGTTTATCTACTGGATAAAGACTTTGGACATGTATGAAGACCTAAGGAGTTTCCCATACAAAGACGATTTTGACTTCTCTGACTATCCGAAGAACCATCCAAATTACAATGAAAAGAATAAAAAAGTAATCGGAAAATTTAAAGATGAAGCAAATGGAATGCCTTTAGAAGAAATAGTGGCACTGATGGCAAAATTGTATTCATTTAAAATGTACAACGAGAACAACACACCGACAGTCAAGAAAGCAAAAGGAGTCAAAACATCGTACTTGAAGAAACATGTGACGTTTGACCTTTACAAGACCTGCTTGTTTGAAGATTCTACAATGTCTGCAACGTTCAACACTATCAGAAGCTTTAAACATGAGGTCTACAGTGTCACTGAAGTTAAAAGAGCACTATCAGCTCGAGATGATAAAAGGCATATTATGCCGGATAAAATTCACACTCTTCCTTTTGGCCACTACTCTCTAAACCCTATCGACTAGTAACCTATTCTTCGTCCTTCTACAACTTCGACCTTATTCCTTTCTCCTTCCGTAAAAAAATGGGGAACACGGCAAGTCAAACGCCGTGTTCCCCATTTTTTTACACAAGTTTGGATGACCTTGACCTATATAAATGATGTGAATATTTAAGACAACATTCATTGTGATTATACATGTGATACATAAAACATTCAAACCTGCAATATGAAGAACTTGAAGCAAGAAATTGTCAACGAACTTCATAAACCTGCAAGAAGAAAGTTTCCACGAAGAAATACAGTGATAAAAGGAATAAATGATTTATATCAAGCGGATTTAATCGAAATGATTCCTTATAGTAAACAAAATAGAGGATTTAAATACATATTGACTATTATTAATTGTTTTTCAAAAATGGCAGATGCTTTACCACTAAAAGATAAAAGTGGCAAAAGTGTTACAAAAGCAATGGAAACAGCTATACAAAGAGACAAACATACTATAAAACATTTACAAACTGATGATGGAAAAGAATATTTTAATAAGGAATTTGCAAATTTAATGAAAAAACACAACATTAACCATTACTCAACCAATTCAGAGGTAAAAGCATCAATAATTGAAAGATTCAACAGAACTTTAAAAGGTGCGATGTATAAGATGTTTTCTAACAGAGGATCGCACGTATGGATTGATATGTTACCAAAACTTATAAGCGATTACAATAACAAGTTTCATAGAACTATCGGTATGAAACCAAGCCAGGTGACTAATAAAAATGAAAAACTTGTATTAAAACGTATAAAACTGAATACTAAACCAAGAGTTGAAAAACTAAAGCCTAAAAGGTTTAATGTTGGTGATAAAGTGCGAATAAGCAAATACAAAGGTGTATTCAGTAAAAGATATCTTCCAAACTGGACAAATGAGGTATTTACCGTATTTAAGGTGCAACCTACAGTACCAGAAACTTACATTTTAAAAGATAATAAAGGACAATTGCTTGAAGGAGGTTTTTATGGACATGAAATGTTAAAATCAACAGTAGGTGATGTATATCTAGTAGAAAAGGTGTTGCAACGCAAAAAAGATAAGGTTAAAGTACGATGGTTAGGATTTAATAAAACGGAAGATTCTTGGATACCTAAAAAGGATCTAATATAATGATAGAGCATCATTTTGGGTTGAACCATTACAAAGGATGGAGATAATAGCGCAAAAAGACAATTTTACTATTAATAATATAGATGAACTCACAGTGGATGGTTCTCAATTCAATACTGGGAAAGACGGTGTTTTGTTACCAAACACGGTGCGTTGTCTGGTTACCGGTCCTTCCAATTGTGGAAAAACAAATGTAGTATTCAATTTGATTACAAACCCTAAAGGCTTACGCTTTAATAATTTATATGTATTTTCAAAGTCACTACAACAACCAAAATATCAGTTATTGGAACAAATACTCAATAATGTGCCTGAAGTTAAATATTTTAAATTCAACGCGAGCGAGAGTGTCATGCAACCGCAAGAGGCTAAACCATTCTCAGTATTCATATTTGACGACGTATCTTGTGAAAATCAAAATACAATAAGAAATTACTTCGCCATGGGTCGACATAACAACATAGATAGCATTTATATTGGTCAAACTTACAGCAAAATACCGAAACCGCTCATTAGAGACAATGCAAACATGTTAATTGTATTTAAACAGGATGAAACCAACCTAAAACACATATATTATGACCATGTAAGTGCGGATATGCCATTTGAACGATTTAAAGAGTTGTGTGGAAAGGCTTGGGCTGAAAAATATGGGTTTTTAACAATTATGAAGGAACAACCGCTAAACAATGGTCGATACAGGATAGGATTTGATAAATTTATACTAATACACTGATCATGATGTAAAACATTCATTGTTGTACAACACGTCTTGCTACAAACATGGTTAACCAAGAAAAGTTAATAAAGGAAATAAAATCACTTAGTGATTCTATTCGAGATAAAAACAGAGCATTAAAATTAGGTATTAGCGAAAGGGAGAAATTTCTTGAATCTACTTTTAAACCTATTACTGAACCCTTGAAACAATTAAACAAAAAATTTGCTAAACCCGTTTTGGAAGGAGATGCAATTGCACCTATTACAAAGTTTGAAAGAGAAAATGTAAAATCAGAAGATTTTAGTGATGAAGACCTGGAATCCTCTACATATAGTGGTTTTACCGGCGGAGAACCTGAAAGAGAGCTAGAATCACCAGACTATAGTGGTATAAGAGAATTATATGAAGTAAAAGCTAAAAGAGGACATGAAGATGTATCAACTGCTAGTGAAGAGGAAAAAGAAGAAGCAAGGGAAGGTCCGTCAAACATAAGCTTGTTGGGTGAAAACATTCATAACAAAGGACCTTTAGGAAGGAAATACATGATAAAAATGTTAGCTGGAATAAATCCTAATAAAAACTACCATAGTTATGGAGTAAGATTAACAGAAGAAGGTTTAATGGTTGGTAATAGCCCGGTAAACATTGATGAAAATGATAATATTATTGTTGGTAATCAAAGATATAAGGGCACAAGAGGATTATTTGAATTATTATTTGAAAAAAAAAGCCTTTAGAATTGTTAGTTAAAGAAGAAGACATGGAAGCATATAAACAGATTTTGGAACACACCAATGCATACAGGAGAAAATATTTAGCTGACCAACCAGTTTTTAGATCTAGGTCTTTAAAATATAGAGTATTTGTATCCAAGTTAATACCAACAACGAGAAGACAACCAATGCCGATAATGCCAAGAAAACCTGTAAAACGAAGGTTTGTGTCATCCACTTTGGATATAAGTGCTCCAGAACCAAGAAAAAGAAACAAATCTGTTACAGGTACAGGTTTAATGAAGAAACTATATAACACAAATGTGATTTATTACAATAATATCAATAAATTGGTGGATAGAATGAAACTAATACATGAAGCTAAAGAAGCGGGTCATACTGGATTGGAAAACGAATGGGTGGCTTTAGTGGATGAACTCCGAAACCGTGGGGTAATCTCATAAAAAATGCGTTACTCACTAGATTACTATTCAGTTGCACCATGAGTGTCGACAAGTTCGGACGTTACTCCTCGGATGGGTTATATTACGCAAATAATTTAAAAAGAGGAGCTGGTTTACCACAAACACCTGATGGGGATTATGATATAACTAATAAAAGGTTAAAAAACATAAAAGATCCCACAGATGAAAACGATGCAATAAATTTAAAAGTATTAAAAGAAAAGATATCACCAACATTAAGACTACAGAAAAACACATATGACGCAGGTAATCATAGAATTGTCAATGTTGGTAAGCCAAATCAAAACGCTGATGCAATAAACAAAGGTTATTTATCATCAGAATTAAAAAATACGTTAAAATTCAATGGAAAAACGTATACTGCTGAAAATAAACGTATATCCAACGTAGATGACCCTAAAGATGCAAAAGACAGCGTAAATAGACGCTATTTACATTCATTAATACCTGAAAAGACAAAAGATGGTTTTTCTTTTTATAAATTTGTTATTAACGATATAGGTTATCCGAAAAATGAAAATGATGCTGTAAATTTAAAATATATAAAAGATCATTGTATTACACGTGATGTAGGAGTTATTGATTGTCTAGGTAATTGTTTAGCGAATGTTAAAGATGGTTCGGCACCATCAGATGGTGCAACAGTGGGTCAAATGAAGGAAACTTTAAAGCAAGAAACATCTGGATTTGTAAAACAGGATCAAGTAGTATCACGGTCGGGTGATGTGTTTGTACAAGGAAATGAGAAGTTTATTTTACTTGAACAAAAAAATAATGTTTGGGATTGCAAAGACATGAAATTATCAAATGCGCATTTAGCTACAGATGCTCATGATGTTCCGATTTTATCACAAGTTTTACATACTAATCCAAACAATTATCATAGAAGTTGGTTGGGTACAAATAGAAGAATAATTGACATATTTCCAGGTATCGATGATTACGATTGTGTTGTAGTAAAACAATCTTTAATATTAGACAAACCAAAAGGTAGTACTTTCAATGCGAAAAATAAGAAAATAGGTAATTTGGCACAAGGAACAGATCCAAAGGATGCTGCAACTGTAGGACAAACATTACAATATGATAGTGCAAATCAAGAGTTTATTTATAATACCAAAAGATTTAAATTAATGGATGTAAATGATTATCAAAATATATTAATTGCAGATCCAAATTCATTTAGCGGATTTAGAAAATTGTCTGGTGAGGAATTTATTCATAAAAATCATGTATTTAGAAATGAAGCAGACAGATCATTAATTAGTGCAGATTTAAAATATTTTAAATGTCCCGGGAATGATGCAAATGTAACTGATGAAGACTAAGAATTTGTATAAAAACTGATATGGGTTAGAAATCGGGACTAATATTATAAAAATGGGTTACACTCTAGAATGTTATTCAGTTGCACCATGAGTGTTGACAAGTTCGGACGGTATTCATCGGATGGATTATATTACTTTAATACTTTAAAAAGAGGTGTTGGATTACCACAAACACCTGATGGAGATTATGATATTAGTAATAAACGGTTAAAAAACATTAATGATCCCACAGATGAAAATGATGCAATAAATTTAAAAGTATTAAAAAAAGAGATAGTACCAACACTGAAATTAGATAAAAACACATATAACGCGGGTAATCATAGAATTTCCAACGTTGGTAAGCCAAATCAAAACGCTGATGCAATAAACAGAGGTTATTTATCATCGGAATTAAAGAATACGTTAAAATTTAATGGAAAAACGTATAATGCTGAAAATCGGCGTATATCCAACGTAGCAGACCCTGTAGATGAAAAAGACAGCATAAATAGACGCTATTTACATTCTATAATACCTGAAAAGACAAAAGATGGGTTTTCTTTTTATAAATTTGTTATTAACGATATAGGTTATCCAAAAAATGAAAATGATGCTGTAAATTTAAAATACATCAAAGATCATTGTATTACACGTGATGTAGGAGTTATTGACTGTCTTGGTAATTGTTTAGCGAATGTAAAAGATGGTTTTGCACCATCAGATGGTGCAACGGTGGGTCAAATGAAGGAAACTTTAAAACAAGAAACCTCCGGTTTTGTGAAACAAAACCAAGTAGTAACACGTCAAGGAGATGTACTTGTACAAGGAAATAAAAAGTTTACTTTACTTGAAGAAAACAATTATGTTTGGGATGGTAAAGGAAAGTTATTGACAAATTTAGGTATTGGTAAAAAGCCTGGTGATGCTGTTACTTATGAACAGATAATACAATTAGAGCCAACTGGAAAAAAATGGTGGAATTGTGATAACAAACGATTAACAAATGTTGCAGACCCTGATTATGCCGATAACGCTGTAACTGTTAATTTTCTTGTTAAAGTAATAGGTAATTTATTATTTGATATGCATAATTATATTGTAGCAGGACAACATAAACCTATTGACGAAAAAATGAGAAATACATGGATTAAACAAGAAATTCTTTATAAATATTTTTTTAATCATAACACACAAAAGTTTAGATCATCAGATTGGGGTACTTTTGATATTTAACTAAATAACACCATATATTACATCATTTATGTGCAACCTGTCATAGAGGTAACACATGGGTTACGCTTTTCAAATATAAAAGACAATCATGGCGTTTCATTACACCAGTCCATATCGAGACACTATACGGAAAGGAGGCGGTATCACGTCCACAGCGGTTTCTCTGTTAAGTAAAGCTTTAAATCGTATTCCAGTAGGATCTATCGTAAACAGAGCAATAGACGCTTTACCATACGAATTTCACATACCGGGAGGTTATCAGTATTGCGGACCAGGAACTAAATTAAAAAAACGACTGGAAAGAGGTGATCCAGGCATAAATAAGTTAGACCAGGCTTGTAAAGAACACGATATCGCATATTCCACGTTTACCGATTCAAAAAATAGGTCAATCGCTGATAAAAAGCTAGCGAATATAGCTTGGCAACGAGTAAAGTCTAGTGACGCTAGTATTGCGGAAAAAGCAGCAGCTTTAGCGGTAACAGCAGGTATGAAGGCTAAAACAGCGGTAGGAGGTGGAAAAAGGAGGGGTAAGAATAAAAAAGGATCAACCAAGAGAAAACATGGTGGTAATATTAGACTAAAAAGACGTTCTCCGAGGAAAAATAATAAAAAACCGACAATATGGTCAATGGTAAAAAACGGGGCTGGTCTATACCTAAGACCGTATCGTGCATATTAAATAAAAGAAATCAATTGGTTATACCACATAAAGCGTTGACTAATGTTGAATTATTTAAATATATTTCCTGTTTAAAAATACCATTTTTCCGCGGAGTATTTATGAAAGACAGTTTACCAAAGAAAATATGGAAAAATGAGACTGGAATCGTAAATTTGGATAATACTGAAGGGTCCGGCACCCATTGGGTGTGTTATAAGAAACTAAATAGTAATGTATATTATTTTGATAGTTTTGGAAATTTGCCACCACCTAAAGAACTTGAACATTACTTTAAATCTGCTAAAAACATATATTACAACTATAAAAGAGAACAACCTGATAATACTTCAATATGCGGCCATTTATGTTTGGAATTCCTAGCTAAAAGTATCAGTCACTATTGAGATGTCTTCCTATACGGTATCATTAACAGGAAAATCGTCCACTTTACGAAGTATCCTTTTTCCAGCGTTACGCTTGCAAAAAGGAAGATTTTGGGAGGCAGCACTGTTGGATTTTACAACTTACAACTCTATTCCCAATGTTACGGAAGGTAAAAATAACTTATTGCATTATTATAAAGGAAAAGATGCCAGTGGTAAGTTAACAGACTTAGAAGAGTGCAGTTTACCCACAGGTTCTTATGAAATTGATCATATTAATGAATTTTTGCAAAATAAAATGGGAAAAGACAATATATCGCTAAAAGGTAATAATAATACAATGAAAGCTGAGCTTACTTCAAAATATTATATAGATTTCACTAAGCCAAACTCAATTGGTGATTTATTAGGATTTCCCAAAGATGGAGCAATTTTAGAACCAAATAAAACACATTCCGGTAAACAAACTGTAACAATATTAAAAGTCAATAGTATAGACATAACTTGTAACATTATACAAGGAGCTTACAGAGATGGAGCAAATACTCATATAATACATACTTTTTACCCCAGTTGTACCACCTGGATTTAAAATTGTTGAAAAGCCGCAAAACCTGGTATATCTACCTTTGAACACCACTTTCATTTCAGACATCGTGTTGAACGTATTGGATCAAGACGGTAACTTGATAGATTTCCGAGAAGAGCCTATTACGGTTAGATTACATTTAAAATCAACACTTTAATACAAAATCATGGGTTTAACATTTAAAAGCGAACAACCTACGGGAATCCGCATTAGTAGCTCTTCAGCTGTGGAGGAGTTAACACGCGAGAACATTCGTTTCTTAGAGAGAATTGGATTAAAAGTAACCGATAATGGATATACTGGATATAGCTCAGGGTCCAACATTCGACGAAACCCTATGGGAAAAAGAATATCACACCCACAACCCTTACACTTCATCAAAATTAAACAATAACGATGAAATTCGTATTCCCATACAAAATCAAGACATTTACACGCTACCATGTGAAAGTTACTTGTATATTGAAGGAAAAGTTACTAAAAAGGACGGTACTACTACTGGTACAACAGTTCCATTTATAAATAATCCCATGGCTTTCCTGTTTGATGAAATTAGATATGAAATATCAGGTGTAACAGTTGATTCTACTAAAAAAGTAGGTATTGCAACAACTTTAAAGGGATTAACATCTATATCACCTAATGAAACCAATTTAATACAACCTGCAGGATGGGTTTTACCTGCAAAAGACACAATCACTCCAGATACAAATGGAAATTTTGATTTTCATATTCCGTTACGTTTGTTGCTTGGTTTTGCTGAAGATTATAGGAAAATAATATTAAACGTTAAACAAGAATTAGTTTTGTTGAGATCTTCAAACGATAAAGATATTATTAAAGCTCCAGACGGTACAACAGATGCAACTTTAGAATGGAAATTAACATTAGACAAAATTGTATGGAGAGTTCCACATGTAAAATTAGCTGACGAGCATAGAATGCTACTATTAAGAAAGTTAAAGGCTGATCGTGATATTGTAATTCCTTTTAGAAGTTGGGAATTTCATGAACATCCCAGCTTGCCAACTACGGATCGACACACTTGGACAGTTAAAACATCTAATTATGTGGAACGAGCCAGGTATATTATATTTGGTTTACAAACAGGCAGAAGAGACACCATCACCAAACATGCAGGCCAATTTGATCATTGCAACTTGAAAAATATTAAAGTTTATTTAAATTCACAATTTTTTCCATACGATAATTTAAATGTGTCATTCGCTAATAAAAAGTACAGCATATTGTACGATATGTATGCAAGATTCCAATGTTCATATTATGGTAAAACGAATGCACCTTTACTATCACCAGAAAAATACTTAGATGGTTACCCTATAGTTGTAATCGATTGTTCTAAACAAAATGAATCGGTAAAATCATCAAGTGTAGATATAAAAATAGAAATGGAATTCAACGCGCCTATATCGGCTAATACAACTGCATACTGTTTAATTCTACATGATAAAATCGTAACATACACACCTTTAACTGGAATTGTTAAAAATGTATTGTAAAAGACCGGTTTTCCTACATTCCAATGCATTCCGCGAGTATAAAAGCAGAGCGTTCAGCTCGCTCCTTATCAGTTTGTTGCCTGTTGTTGTATGGGTAGCATCTTATTCAATATGGCTTCTCCTAGTGGTACACAAGAAAATGTAGTAGATATTGAGAAGGAGATATCCGACTTTTTAGATCTTCAAGGTCAACCGGAGGGAGATGAACACAACGCTTGCGGACAACTCCACGCCAGTAATAATGTTGAGGAAAAAGGTAAAAGAAGAAAGAATGCACACAAGAGGAAAAGGGATATTGAAGATAATATTTCTCCTAACATATTAAGTGAGGTATTCTTGCGAATATTTTACCCAATCTCTTCCAGTTTGGACAAAAGTGTTTTAATCGGTGTTATGAAATCTACAGATTATTCCCCTACTGTAATTTTAACTCATGGACCCAAAATGATTTTGTTTACGGACACTGCTTGGGAATCGTTTATGAAACACTTGCATCTGCTAGAATGCTATTTAAGTAGTAACATGTTTGGAAGAAAGACAAGAGTAGGCCTTTTGGATTCAAATGTGGAAATCGATATTGTTAAACATCGTGGTGATCATCAGTTGCGGTTTAGAGACACAACAAGACATGATAACAAGATTCAACTTAATCGAGAAGAGTTTTTTATTCTAACTTGTGCAACTGAACCAATAACGAGATACTTGAGACAACTGGTGTTTTCAAGTTCAATTATTAAAGATTATCTGGAAGACACTTTGGACAAACAACCGGACGCACCTATATTGTACGGACCTGTAGATACTTCTATATTCAATAGGGTTCCTCATGAAGTACAAATGTGGAGACAATTGGAAAAGTACGCTCAACTACATAAGAAATCAGTAAAACATGAAAAAGAGGAAGAAGAAGGAGGAGAAGAATCAAGTGTTAGTGATGAAAATGAAAACAAGGAAAATGTAAAGATGGAAACCTAAATGATAATTAACTACACAGCAATGGTTAATTTTTAAAACAATATCAAACACTTTGTGGGGTTAGGCCTACCGGGGACGGTGCCCACGTTAAATATACACCAACGCGCCAACAACTGTACGGCCGGGTATAAAAGTCGTACCTACCGTGGTGTGGAAATCAGTTGACCTTTGGACTTCGTCATGAGCAGACGAGTGATCTTCGCAATGGACAAGGAAGAAGAACAAGTAAAGTCCAAACCTGGTATAATTGAGTTCCAAGCGTTTCGGGGTAATGATGATAGATTTATCATAAAAGAACTTGTGTTTTTCGACATCAATACAAGTGTTCCTTATTCGTTTTTATTTAAACCACCATGTTCTTATTCATCTTTAACCAGTAAAGCCGCTACTACCAACAGATGGATTTCAAAACACTTCCATCATATCGATTGGTATGATGGTTTTACAAGTTACACGGACTTGTATCACATTATGCATCACTTTTCAGACAAGTTTACCAATATTTACACAAAGGGGCTGGAAAAGAAAAGATGGATCGAAGGATTTACTCATGTTCCGGTTAATGATGTGGATTTGGATAAAAACTACAAGTATACGATGGAAAATGTTTGTATTTGTACTAAAAGTCCAGAACATGAAAAAGATAGACATTGCGCTTTAAAAAACGCCTATAAACTCGCATCTTACCTTCAAAGTGGGGAAATGGGGAGTGGTGGGGGTAACGGGGGTTATATAAGTGAGGAGCAGACCGGGACCTGGCATGAGTATTACTCGAGATTCCGAGACGACAACATCTCCCAGCAAGAAGACGAAGAAGACGATCTATAACTTGACCATGGCATCTCACCAGTTCCTGCAAACTTTGGTTGAGCAGTTCAATGCTCACTCCAAATCTACCATACTACCCGTCAAGAATTGTTCCGAACTTAAAGACGAGAAGCACTACATTATCCACGCCATGGAGAAGATGGAGACTACAGTTGGAGAGGCCATCTGCTGCAGTCTTAGCGAGGCACCATTCACTCCGGGGGATGAGCCCAAGTTCCAAGTCTACCTGCCGAAACGGTTCGTCCATCTCCTCCAGAACGAGGATCTGCGCTCCATCCAACCCGGCTGTCTCTACCTGGTTTCCCACGGTTGCACGGGTAGCAATTCCACCGAGTTGACCATCCACATCGCCGACAAGCAGCAGTGTTAGATTTAAGTTTTACTGTTGTAAATATGTTATTGTAACGTTTTATAAATAAATAAACCATAAAAAACAAAAGACAAAAAATGCAACATATCAATATGTGAAGTTTGTCACATATTGATATGTTGCATTTTTTTTTTAAACTTCGCGGGTGACCTTGACCTTTGACCTTTGCATTTCACAGTTACCCCCAACACGCTACAAGTCAAACCTGTTTGAATGCAAACACCCCCACCACTTTTTCATATACCTCCAAGCGCTGTGCCTTGGCTTCATTTCTACTCCAGCAGCCAACCTAGCAACATCAGGATGTCTCTCAACGTAAGCTGTGCCAGCTATGAGGAGGTGACTATCAAAACACAACAGGAGCTGAACGATTTGTACAAGGAGTTGCAGCTAATGGTGGCAAGAGGCTACCGTATAAATGTGCAAGTCTACGCTTGCAATATACGGAACACCCGGCAGCCAAAGGAAGAGCCTGGACACTCATCGACAGCTTCCTCACCGACGTCCATGAAGACCGAGCCGGACAACTTGGATTACTTCAGCTGACTAGCAGTTGTATTTCTTGTTCTAACCATTGTAGAATATGTTTATTTTTTCATTATATTAAAGAAGTAAAAGAGCAAAAACACCTATCTTGTTACTAACATATTAGCTCAGTAACAAGATAGGTTTTTTTAAAACACAATTTGAATGACCTTGAAACTTCCCCCTCCACTGCTTTGCTACCCCCACCACTTCACTATTGGTGTACATGGCACATCACGATTAGAAACCTCATTCCATCTTCAACAGCCAAACCGACAACATCAACAATGGCAAACCTACCAACAGATGAAAGATGTCCTCACGCATGCTGCGACTTCATCCACGAGTTAGAGAAAAGGATGCAAGAGAGGGAGATAAGAAGAAAGCAGATCCACTCAGAAAATATCATGATAGTCAACGGCTATCTTTTATTGTTCGGCCTTATTATGGTTATACTTTTCATACTATATGGTATAGTCACATGTGTCGGCAAGGTTGCAGAAGAAAACGCCCGCCACCATCAGTTGGAAAGTTTCAATGTTACTTTGTAGGTTTTCCTTTTTTTTTAAAACTCCGTTTGGATGACCTTGAAACTTCCCCCACCACTTCACCATGTTCCTGCATGAGTATCACATCACCCGTCATTCCTTGTTCGACAAGCAACCATGGCGGACAACACCATCAGCCAAGCTGACTCCACTACTGATGTTGGAACGACCTTGAACTTTCCCCTCCACTCCTTTCTTTTTTAAAACCCAATTTTAAATGATCTTGAAATTTCCCCCTCTACTTTTTGATAATGTTACAACTGACTGCAGCTCACCTCATTCCTTGCTTAGCTGCCATGGCGGAAAGAACTCTTTCTCAAGTTGACTCCACTACGGACGAAGCATTTCCCTTGCGGTGGACTGTTCATTTACAGGATGCGACAGAAGTGGAAGTCTTGTATCAAAAATTACTCAATGTATTAAACGGGAACCCTGGACCTCTTGAATGTAGAATGGATTTGAATTTTGATGCAACCAGGGTCGGCACAGAACCTTCAACTTCAAGCCAGCCTCAGCAACGAGATTTTACACATTTATACACTCCAATATCACCGGAAGGTGTAACTGTCTGCGAGGCTGACTCAACTACACGTTATGTTCAGCCGAAGCCTTGGGTGTTGATTATTAACAATGTGTACAAAGTGGAATTGGTATGTAATAGATTAAAGGAGTTGATGGTACAAGATCCAGGCCTGCGCTTTCAAATAGATATACATTTCATCTGGAGAGCACCTGCGCGGGGCTCTTCGTCTGACAGCTCTCCAAGTACGACGGACGAGGAGGACAACTAGTCATCTTTTTTAAAACTCCGTTTGAATGACCTTGACCTTTCCCCCTCCACTGAGTTTATTTAAGGTGCACTCTCACTGACTACAGCATCATTTCATCGCGCACCTTCACCGCAGCAACATGGACAGTCAACTCAACTACTGTTGCGAACAGAAATGTTTTTCATGGCCAAATGACATTGATGTGGTGGATGTCTGGCTTGTAGAACATGTGAAGCTTTTGGTCAGTGCATGTGTAAGTGCAAGTCTTGGAAGAAGCCGAAACCGAAGTTGAAGACATTCCATGTGTACCAAATGAGAGGGCATAAGTACACTTGCTGCCCTGAACGTTGCATTGAATTCAAACTAAAACAGCTAACTGGCTGCAAATTGTGCAACAATCATTTTGCAGGTTTTTGCAAACATTATTTAGGAGCGTGTCAATACAGATCAACTTGGCATACCGAAGCACTCACTATCAATGAAATCGCTATAGACTCACAAGAGTAGTCTTTCTACTCTTTGACTTTTTTTAAACTCCGTTTAAATGACCTTAAAATTTCCCCCACCACTTCCCCATATATCTAGAGTACGCAGGGCCCGGAGGTCAGTCGCTCGGCGGCTGTCGTAGGATGCACATCCGTGTTGTGCAGTCTGCTGTGCAGTTTTGATTTTAACCAGTTCAATGTCACCACACTTGAACTCTGGCGAAAACGTCAAGCTGTTAAACACAATCCTAAGCCCCAGGTTCACAGTCAACCTCAAGGTCATCACACTTTAACATGTAAATTTAAGGTAGCACCAAAACGGTGCTACCTGGCTTGACATTTTCAAGTTTCCCGAGGTCATCGCAGTTCCCCCACCACTTCCCATATACCTAGAGTGCGCGGGGCCGGACAGTCAGTCGCTCGGTGTCTGTCGTAGGGTGCACATCGCGGTTGTAGTACTGGTCTAAAGGGGGCTGCTGGCTCACTTCAAGGTCACCCGAGCGGTGTCACATGACGGTTTAGGCAGAGTCACGTTGCAAACTTGCAGTTTCCTCAGCACTTTTGCTGTTTCTCGTCTAATTTCGCTCCAAGTCGTCAAGGTCATGGGAACCGGACTGAAACTCGGAGCGTAGTGCGAGAAACAGCAAAAGTGCCAAAAATTTTAGGTTTCAGCGTGACCTTGACCTTTGTGACATCGATGACGTCATTTTGGTGACGTAAGGGGTGATGACGTCATCAGCACGTCATTTCTGTGACGTCATGGGTGTGACGTCATGGATGTGACGTCATTGGTTATGACGTCATCGATTGCGTCATCGATGACGTCATCGATGACGTCATCGGTGAGGTCATTGACCTCGATGACGTCATCCCTCAGGTGACCTTGAAGTGAGCCAGCAGCCCCCTTTTTCCACTACTTATGATAACAAATAATGCAGTTATTGTGATATTATCCATGAAAAACATTGATTTTTCTGTTAAAATTGCCTTAATTTGCATTGATTTTAATGCAAAATCAATGTTTTCCATGGATAATATCGCAATAACTCCGTTATTTGTTGCCACATCCTTACAAACTTGGTACCATTGGTTAGATAATTTAATTTGTCAACTTTTTTGTGTCTTGTAAAAGTTTTATAAAATTTACCGATTTTGAGATATTTCAGTTTGAAAATTTAAAATGACCGCCATTTTGAAAATATACAGTGCAAAAAATTAATTTTTTTCTTGAAAATGTACATTGGTATGATAAAGATTCATACCAAATATGAACTGAATACAACCATCCGTTACGTAAATAAAAATTATTATGTGAAAAAAAAACAAAATGGCGGCTGTGTGAGTAATTAAAGACTTCCGGACAGTTTAAATATGATAATTTGACTTGTCTTTGGTCCAGGAATAATATAGAGAGCAAGGTCTGTAAAGGAAGAATCATAACTTCTTCCCAGGTCAGCCGAATAGCTTTTTTTGTGTTCCGGATATGAAGCGTCTAAACTAAAACGGAAGTCAAGTTACGTTATAATATTTACCATTACACAGCTGATTGAAAAAGAGAATGAAGCAGTCTTGCCATGGGTACGATATTTATCTAAACGACACCATAAGGCTGCTTTCACACTGGCGACAATAACAGCTGACGCCGGCAGCAAGTGGTCGCGCGTTTTGAAAAAGCATTGAATCAAATGTGTACGTTCACATTGGCGATTATTGTCGCAAGTGGCGTGCCACTTGCAGCCAGGTGGCGTTTTTGACATGCAGTACAACTGGTGTTAATTTAAATAATCAAGTTGTTTTCAAAAATATTCATTAGATGGCGTTATAGTCAGTTAAATATAAGTAGTAAAGAACCCCCACTCCTGCGCCATGAGGGGGTTCTAGGGGTACGAATTTCCTAACAGTCCTGCAGGCCCATTTTTAACCGGGTTTCTGTGATTTTTGCCCACTTTTTGGCAATTTTACAGCACTTTTCAGGAATTCCGAGGCATAAAAACCTGATGGAGGAGGGTGACTGTGCCATGAGGGGTTACGAATTTCCTAACAGTCCTAGTCCTGCAGGCCCATTTTTAACCGGGTTTCTGTGATTTTTTCCTACTTTTTGGCAATTTTACAGCACTTTTCAGGAATTCCGAGGCATAAAAACCTGATAGAGGAGGGTGACTGCGCCATGAGATGGTACGAATTTCCTAACAGTCCTACGTAAGGACTAGTCCCGTGTAAGGACTATTGTATTTAGATAGTCCCGCGCAAGGACTAGTCCCGCTTGCTATTGTATTTAAATGGTCCTACACAAGGACTAGTCCCGCCTGCTATCGTATTTAGATGGTCCTGTGTGGGGACTAGTCCCGCGTGGGGAATTTTATATTCTGATGGTCCCGCATGAGGACTAGTCCTGTGCAAGGACTGTTGAATTTAAATAGTCCGTCGTTGGGATTGTTGTATTTTAATGGTCTGGGGACTATTGTATTTAAATGGTCCTGCAAAGCCCTAACACCTAGCAGCTAAGGCTTTGACCTGTGAGTAGAGCCTATAAGCCACCAGCTTAGACCTAATGTGTTGGACCTAAGGTCTAAACCTAAGGCATTGCACCAGAGTAGAGAGCCCTAAAACGAAGCAGCTAAGGCTTTGACCTGTGAATAGGGCCTATTAGCTAAGAGCTTAGACCTAATGTGGTACCTAAGTAAATAGTCCGTCGTGGGGATTGTTGTATTTTAATGGTCCGGGGACTATTGTATTTAAATGGTCCTGCAAAGCAGTAATACCTAGCAGCTAAGGCTTTGACCTGTGAATAGAGCCTATAAGCCACCAGCTTAGACCTAATGTGTTGGACCTAAGGTCTAAACCTAAGGCATTACACCTGAGTAGAGAGCCCTAAAACGAAGCAGCTAAGGCTTTGACCTGTGAATAGGGCCTATTAGCTACCAGCTTAGACCTAATGTGTTGCACCTAAGTAAATAGTCCGTCGTGGGGATTGTTGTATTTTAATGGTCCGGGGACTATTGTATTTAAATGGTCCTGTAAAGCCCTAACACCTAGCAGCTAAGGCTTTGACCTGTGAATAGCCTATTAGCTACCAGCTTAGACCTAATGTGTTGCACCTAAGTAAATAGTCCGTCGTGGGGATTGTTGTATTTTAATGGTCCGGGGACTATTGTATTTAAATGGTCCTGCAAAGCCCTAACACCTAGCAGCTAAGGCTTTGACCTGTGAATAGAGCCTATTAGCCACCAGCTTAGACCTGATGTGATGGACCTAAGGTCTAAACCTAAGGCATTACACCTGAGTAGAAAGCCCTATAACCTAGCAGCTAAGGTTTTGACCTGTGAATAGGGCCTATTAGCCACCTGCTTAGACCTAATGTGTTGCACCTAAGATTTCAACCTAAGGCCTTACACCTAAGTGTAAAACCCTAAAACCTAGCAGCTAAGGCTTTGACCTGTGAATAGGGCTTATTAGCCACCAGCTTAGACATAATGTGTTGCACTTATGATCTAATTCCTTAGACCCAAGGCTTTAGACTTAAGCCTTAAAACCTAGCAAGTAAGATTTTGACCTATGAATAAAACCTATGAGGACTATTGTATTTAGATGGTCCTGCGTTAGGACTATTGAATTTGGATAGTCCAGTATGGGGACTATTTGTTTTGGATAGTCCAGTATGAGGACTATTGTATTTAGATAGTCCGGCATGGGGACTATTGTATGTGAATAGTCCGGCATGGGGACTATTGTATTTAGATAGTCCGGCGTGGGGACTATTGAATTTAGATGGTCCCGCATAAGGACTATTATTTAGATGGTCCTGCGTGAGGACTATTGAATTTACATAGTCCGGCATGGGGACTATTGTATTTAGATAGTCCGGCGCGGGGACTATTGCGAGCTATCATAGTTATCATAGCTATCAGATGGTCCCGCGTAAGGACTATTATTTAGATGGTCCTGCGTGAGGACTATTGTATTTAGATAGTCCGGTGTGGGGATTATTGTATTTGGATAGTCCGGCGTGGGGACTATTGAATTTAGATGGTCCCGCATAAGGACTATTGAGTTTTAGATGGTCCTGCATGAGGACTATTGAATTTAGATAGTCCGGTGTGGGGACTATTGTATTTGGATAGTCCGGTGTGGGGACTATTGAATTTGAGATAGTCCTGCATGAGGACTATTGAGTTTTAGACGGTCCTGCGTGAGGACTATTGAATTTAGATAGTCCGGCATGGGGACTATTATATTTAAATAGTCCGGCGTGAGGACTATTGCATTTAAATAGTCCGGCGTGAGGACTATTGCATTTTAGATAGTCCGGCGTGAGGACTATTACATTTTAGATAGTCCGGCGTGAGGACTATTGCATTTTAGATGGTCCGGTGTGGGGGCTATTGAATTTGAGATAGTCCTGCATGAGGACTATTGAGTTTTAGATAGTCCGGCGTGAGGACTATTGAATTTTAGATAGTCCGACATGGGGACTATTGTATTTAGATAGTCCGGCATGGGGACTATTGTATTTAGATAGTCCGGTGTGGGGACTATTGTATTTGGATAGTCCGGCATGGGGACTATTGTATTTAAATGATCCTGCAAAGCCCAAAAACCTAGCAGCTAAGGATTTGGCCTGTGAATGGGGGGTATTAGCCAACAGCCTAAACGTAATGTGTTGGGACTAACATGTAAACATAAGGCCTTGCACCTGAGTCCAAAGCCCTAAAACCTAGCAGCTAAGGATTTGAACTGTGAATAGGGCATATTAGCCAACATCCCACACCCAATGTGTTGGCACTAAGATGTAAACCTAAGGCCTTGCACCTGAGTCCATGCCCTAAAATCTAGCAGCTAACGATTCGACCTGTGAATAGGGCCTATTAGCCAACATCCTAAACCTAATGTGTTGGCACTAAGATGTAAACCTAAGGCCTTGCACCTGAGTTCAAAGCCCTAAAACCTATCAGCTAAGGATTTGACCTGTGAATAGGGCCTATTAGCCAACAGCCTACACCTAATGTGTTGGACCTTTGATCTAAACCTAAGGCCTTACACCCGAGTCCAAAGTCTTAAAACCTCACGGATAAGGCTTTGACCTGTGAATAGGACCTATTAGCCACGATCCAGGACCTAATGTGTTGCACCTAAGTTCTAAACCTAAGGCCATACACCTGAGTCCAAACCCCTCAAACTTAGCAGCTAGAACTGTGAATATGGCCTATTATCCATCAGCTTAGGCCTAATGTGATGGACCTAAAACCTTAACCTAAGGCCTTACACATGGTTCCTAAGACCAAATGTATTGGACCAAAATTAATCCTTAGACCAACGATTTAATTCCATAGACCCAAGGCCTTAGACTTAGGTCTTAAAACCTAGCAGCTAAGGATTTGACCTGTGAATAGTGCCTATTAGCCAACAGCCTAAACCTAATGTGTTGGCACTAAGATGTAAACCCAAGGCCTTGCACCTGAGTCCAAAGCCATAAAACCTAACAGCTAAGGATTTGACCTGTGAATAGGGCCTATTAGCCAACAGCTTAAACCTAATGTGTTGGGACTAAGATGTAAACCTAAGGCCTTGCAACTGAGTCCAAAGCCCTAAAACCTAGCATCTAAGGATTTGACCTGTGAATGGGGCCTATTGGCCAACAGCCTAAACCTAATGTGTTGGGACTAAGATGTAAACCTAAGGCCTTGCAACTGAGTTCAAAGCCCTAAAACCTAGCAGCTAACGATTCGACCTGTGAATAGGGCCTATAAGCCAACAGCCTAGACCTAATGTGTTGGACCTATGATCTAAACCTAAGGCCTTACACCCGAGTCCAAAGCCCTACAACCTATCAGCTATGGATTTGACCTGTGAATAAGGCCTATTAGACAACAGCCTAGACCTAATGTGTTGGGACTAAGATGTAAGCCTAAGACTTGCACCTGAGTCCAAAGCCCTAAAACCTAGCAGGTAAGGTTTTAACCTGTAAAAAGGACCAGGAGGCCTTAGACCTAAGACCTAAGACCTAGCAGCTGAAGTGACCTATGAGCCATTAGCCTAAAACTAAAACCTGAACTAATTAGACCTAAGATCCAAACCTAAGGCCTTACTCTGAGTCCAATGTCCAAACGCCTTAGACTAGAATAATTCCTTAAACCTAAGATCTAATTCCTAAGACCCAAGGCTTTAGACTTAAGACATAAAAACCTCCAAGGGGGCCGCGATTCACAGCCCCCCATGAATCGAGCAAACATTAGGCAACGAGGTCTTTTTTCTTTGATTATGAAATCATGATCAGAAATGGTTATCACATTCAGATTGGAGTATTTGAAGACCAACCTCCATCCATCTTACCCAAGACCTAAGGCCCTATCGCATGGACTTGACCCTAGACCTAAGGCTATAACATCGTAGTCTAGGCTTGAAGGTTGTTAGACAAAAGACCGAGGCCAAAGAGTTAAGACCTGAACACTTACAAGGGGTCGCGTTTCACGACCCCCCTGAAATGACACTGGTCTAGACCTAATAGTTAAGGCCATACACCGTGGTCTAGGCTTTTAGGTTCTTAGACCAAAGACCTAAGGCTCTACACCATCGTCTAGACCCAAGATCTAAGGCCTGCGGTCTAGGCCTTTAGGTTCTTAGCCCCAAGATTTAAGGCCTGTAGTCGAGGCCTTTAGGTTCTTGAATCCAAGACCTAAGACCCTACATCATAGTCTAGACCCTAAACCTAAGGCCTGTGATGTAGGTCTCTAAGTTCTTCTCAAGACATAAGGCCCTACACCATGGTCTAAAACCAAGACCCAAGGTCCGTTGTGTAAGCTTTTAGGTTCTTATACCCAAGACCTAAGGCCCTACACCAGGGTCTAGACCCAAGATCTAAGGTCCGTGGTCTAGACTTTTAAGTTCTTATACCCAAGTCCTAAGGATCTACACCAGGGTCTAGAACCAAGATCTAAGGTCCGTGGTATAGGCTTTTAGGTTCTTATACCCATGTCCTAAGGCCCTACACCAGGGTCTAGAACCAAGATCTAAGGTCCGTGGTCTAGGCTTTTAGGTTCTTATACCCAAGGTCTAGGACCAAGACCTAAGGTCCGTGGTCTAGGCTTTTAGGTTCTTATACCCAAGACCTAAGGTCCGTGGTCTAGGCTTTTAGGTTCTTATACCCATGTCCTAAGGCCCTACACCAGGGTCTAGAACCAAGATCTAAGGTCCGTGGTCTAGGCTTCTAGGTTCTTATACCCAAGACCTAAGGCAATACACCATGGTCTAGGACCAAGACCTAAGGTCCGTGGTCTAGGCTTTTAGGTTCTTATACCCATGTCCTAAGGCCCTACACCAGGGTCTAGAACCAAGATCTAAGGTCCGTGGTCTAGGCTTCTAGGTTCTTATACCCAAGTCCGAAGGCCCTACACCATAGGCTAGAACCAAGACCAAAGATCCGTTGATTAGTCCTTTAGGTTCTTACACCCAAGTCCTAAGGCCCGTGGACTAGGCCTTTAGGTTCATAGACTCAAGACCTAAAACCATGCAGCATGTTCTAATACTCGTTTGAAAGGCTGCCGGACCAAAGACCTCAGGCCCTTCACCATGGCTTATATCCCCAAGACCTAAGGCTATACACCTTGATCCTAATGCTATACACCGTGGTCTAAGATCCTAGACACAATTTCTAATTCCATCATGGTCTAGATCCTTAAACTCTAAGGCCCTCCACCATGGACTAGTATTCATCTTAAACCATGTGCAGTTGTGATTGTTTCGTCTCTAGCTAGAGAAAACTCGGCCTTTAAGTTCTTAGCCCTAAGACCTAAAGCCATACACCGTGGTCTAGGCTTTTAAGTTCTTAGACCCAAGACCTAATGCCCTGCACCGTTTTCTAAACTTTTTAGTACTTAGACCCAAGACTTTGGGCCATACACCACGTTCTAGGCTTTTAAGCTCTTAGACCCATGACCTAAGGCCATACACCCTGGTCTAGGCTTTTAGGTTCTTATACCCAAGACCAAAGGCCCTACGCCCTGGTCTAGGCTTTTAAGTACTTAGACCCAAGACCTAAGGCCATAAAGTAAAGACCTGGAAACTTAAAAGGGAGTCGCGATTCACGACCCCTGAACAGACACTGTGGACCCAAGACCTTTTAAGCTTTTAAGTACTTAGACCCAAGACCTAAGACCATACACCGTGGTCTTGGCTTTTAAGTACTTATACCCAAGACCTAAGGCCATACACCATAGTCTAGGCTTTTAGGTTCTTAGACCCAAGACCTAAGACCATAGGGTTAAGACTTGAAAACTTACTAGTTAATCGCAATTCACGATCCCCGAACAGACACCGTGGTCTAGACCCAATACTTAAGGCCCTACACCTAGGTCTAGACTTTTAAGTACTTAGACCCAAGACTTAGGGCTATACACCGTGGTCTAGACTTTTAAGTACTTAGACACCAAGACCTAAGGCCATACACCCTGGTCTAGGCTTTTAAGTATTTAGACCCAAGGCCTAAGGCCCTACACCGTGGTCTAGGCTTTTAAGCTCTTATACCCAAGACCTAAGGCCATAAACCCTGGTCTATGCTTTTAAGCTCTTAGACTCAAGACCCAAGGGCATACACACTGGTCTAGGCTTTTAAGTACTTAGGCCAAGACCTAAGGTCATAAACCGTAGGCTAGGCTTTTAAGCACTTAAACTCAATGCCTAAGGCGGTCCGCATGGGCTAGACTTAAGACCTAAGGCCATAAACCATTTTCTAGGCTTTTAAGCTCTCAGACTCAAGACCTAAGGCTATACACCGTGGTCTAAGCTTTTAAGTACTTAGACCCAAGACCTAAGACCATACACCGTGGTCTTGGCTTTTAAGTACTTATACCCAAGACCTAAGGCCATACACCATAGTCTAGGCTTTTAGGTTCTTAGACCCAAGACCTAAGACCATAGGGTTAAGACTTGAAAACTTACTAGTTAATCGCAATTCACGATCCCCGAACAGACACCGTGGTCTAGACCCAATACTTAAGGCCCTACACCTAGGTCTAGACCCAAGAGCTAAGGTCCTTCACCATGATCTAGACCCTAAGACCAAAGGCCTTATACTATGGTCTAGTAATCGGCATAAACCGTTTGCAGTTGTGGTTGTTTCATCTATGGCTAGAGGTAAGTCGGCCTCTAAGTTCTTAGACCCTAAGACCAAAGGTCATATACCACGGTCTAGTACTCGGCATAAGCCATGTGCAGTTGTGGTTGTTTCATCTATAGCTAGAGGAAAGTCCTAAGTTATCAGACCCTAAGACCAAAGGCCTTACACCATGGTCTAGTACTCGGCATAAACTGTTTTGCAGTTGTGGTTGTTTCATCTATAACTAAAGGTAAGTCGGCCTCTAGGTTCTTAGACCCTAAGACCAAAGGCCTTACATCATGGTCTAGTATTCCTCTTAAGCCGTGTGCAGTGGTTAATTTGTCTATACTTAGAAGAAAGTTGGCCTTTAAGTTAGTTCTTAGACCCTAGACCTAAGACCCTACACCCATGGACTACAACCTGGACCTAAGGCCACATCCCGAGGTTTTGTACTCGTTTAAAACCGTGTGCAGTTGTGGTTGTTTCATCTATAGCTGGGCGAAGATTGGCCTTTAATAACTGTGTGCAGTTATTACTGTTTCGTCTCGAAAAAGAGAATGTTTTTGCTTTTACACCATAACTTAGAACGAAAACCCATGGTCTTATTCCTAAAACCTAGGACCTTAGACCGATACCCTAGGATATAAGGGCTTAGACTTATTGCTTTAGATCTAGGGCAAAAGAAATTTAAATGAGGGCCTAAGGCCTCATAATTTAGACCAACCCCAATCCCAAGCATTTAAGGCATTATACCATGGACCTGTAAGTATATGACCTTAAACTTTTGACCTAAGACCAAAGACTTTAACATGAGTCTTAAGCCCTAAGACCCTACCCCATGGGCTAGTACTGGTCCTACACCACGAGGGACCGTGTAAAATGGCGTGCATAAAGCCAATCACATGGATTATTTGAAAGCCCAGGGCACATGAACATCTCTGTTTGCTGTTGGGCGTTTTTATGATTTGCGCTTTTGGGCGTTCTGCAAACTCGACGCGGAAATTACGATCGCAGACGTAAATTATTAAAAAACATCGTGTACACATCGATTTTGAAAAACGATCGTACACGTCGATTATTTTAAACAGCGTCTGGGCATCGATTCTAAAAAACGTTCGCAGACGTTAATTAAAAAAAACACCGTCTACACATCGATTTTCAAAAACGATGTGTACACCTTAATTTTTAAAAACATCGTCTACAGATCGATTTTCAAAAACGATGTGTACACGTTAATTTTTAAAAACATCGTTTACACATCGATTTTAATAAACGTCGCGACGATTTTTAAAATCGATGTGTAAACGATGTTTTTAAAAATTAACGTGTACACATCGTTTTTGAAAATCGATCTGTAGACGATGTTTTTAAAAATTAAGGTGTACACATCGTTTTTGAAAATCGATGTGTAGACGGTGTTTTTTTTTAATTAACGTCTGCGAACGTTTTTTAGAATCGATGCCCAGACGCTGTTTAAAATAATCGACGTGTACGATCGTTTTTCAAAATCGATGTGTACACGATGTTTTTTAATAATTTACGTCTGCGATCGTAATTTCCGCGTCGAGTTTGCAGAACGCCCAAAAGCGCAAATCATAAAAACGCCCAACAGCAAACAGAGATGTTCATGTGCCCTGGGCTTTCAAATAATCCATGTGATTGGCTTTATGCACGCCATTTTACACGGTCCCTCGTGGTGTAGGACCAGTACTAGCCCATGGGGTAGGGTCTTAGGGCTTAAGACTCATGTTAAAGTCTTTGGTCTTAGGTCAAAAGTTTAAGGTCATATACTTACAGGTCCATGGTATAATGCCTTAAATGCTTGGGATTGGGGTTGGTCTAAATTATGAGGCCTTAGGCCCTCATTTAAATTTCTTTTGCCCTAGATCTAAAGCAATAAGTCTAAGCCCTTATATCCTAGGGTATCGGTCTAAGGTCCTAGGTTTTAGGAATAAGACCATGGGTTTTCGTTCTAAGTTATGGTGTAAAAGCAAAAACATTCTCTTTTTCGAGACGAAACAGTAATAACTGCACACAGTTATTAAAGGCCAATCTTCGCCCAGCTATAGATGAAACAACCACAACTGCACACGGTTTTAAACGAGTACAAAACCTCGGGATGTGGCCTTAGGTCCAGGTTGTAGTCCATGGGTGTAGGGTCTTAGGTCTAGGGTCTAAGAACTAACTTAAAGGCCAACTTTCTTCTAAGTATAGACAAATTAACCACTGCACACGGCTTAAGAGGAATACTAGACCATGATGTAAGGCCTTTGGTCTTAGGGTCTAAGAACCTAGAGGCCGACTTACCTTTAGTTATAGATGAAACAACCACAACTGCAAAACAGTTTATGCCGAGTACTAGACCATGGTGTAAGGCCTTTGGTCTTAGGGTCTGATAACTTAGGACTTTCCTCTAGCTATAGATGAAACAACCACAACTGCACATGGCTTATGCCGAGTACTAGACCGTGGTATATGACCTTTGGTCTTAGGGTCTAAGAACTTAGAGGCCGACTTACCTCTAGCCATAGATGAAACAACCACAACTGCAAACGGTTTATGCCGATTACTAGACCATAGTATAAGGCCTTTGGTCTTAGGGTCTAGATCATGGTGAAGGACCTTAGCTCTTGGGTCTAGACCTAGGTGTAGGGCCTTAAGTATTGGGTCTAGACCACGGTGTCTGTTCGGGGATCGTGAATTGCGATTAACTAGTAAGTTTTCAAGTCTTAACCCTATGGTCTTAGGTCTTGGGTCTAAGAACCTAAAAGCCTAGACTATGGTGTATGGCCTTAGGTCTTGGGTATAAGTACTTAAAAGCCAAGACCATGGTGTATGGTCTTAGGTCTTGGGTCTAAGTACTTAAAAGCTTAGACTACGGTGTATGGCCTTAGGTCTTGAGTCTGAGAGCTTAAAAGCCTAGAAAAAGGTTTATGGCCTTAGGTCTTAAGTCTAGCCCATGCGGACCGCCTTAGGCATTGAGTTTAAGTGCTTAAAAGCCTAGCCTACGGTTTATGACCTTAGGTCTTGGCCTAAGTACTTAAAAGCCTAGACCAGTGTGTATGCCCTTGGGTCTTGAGTCTAAGAGCTTAAAAGCATAGACCAGGGTTTATGGCCTTAGGTCTTGGGTATAAGAGCTTAAAAGCCTAGACCACGGTGTAGGGCCTTAGGCCTTGGGTCTAAATACTTAAAAGCCTAGACCAGGGTGTATGGCCTTAGGTCTTGGTGTCTAAGTACTTAAAAGTCTAGACCACGGTGTATAGCCCTAAGTCTTGGGTCTAAGTACTTAAAAGTCTAGACCACGGTGTAAGGCCTTAGGTCTTGGGTCCACAGTGTCTGTTCAGGGGTCGTGAATCGCGACTCCCTTTTAAGTTTCCAGGTCTTTACTTTATGGCCTTAGGTCTTGGGTCTAAGTACTTAAAAGCCTAGACCAGGGCGTAGGGCCTTTGGTCTTGGGTATAAGAACCTAAAAGCCTAGACCAGGGTGTATGGCCTTAGGTCATGGGTCTAAGAGCTTAAAAGCCTAGAACGTGGTGTATGGCCCAAAGTCTTGGGTCTAAGTACTAAAAAGTTTAGAAAACGGTGCAGGGCATTAGGTCTTGGGTCTAAGAACTTAAAAGCCTAGACCACGGTGTATGGCTTTAGGTCTTAGGGCTAAGAACTTAAAGGCCGAGTTTTCTCTAGCTAGAGACAAAACAATCACAACTGCACATGGTTTAAGATGAATACTAGTCCATGGTGGAGGGCCTTAGAGTTTAAGGATCTAGACCATGATGGAATTAGAAATTGTGTCTAGGATCTTAGACCACGGTGTATAGCATTAGGATCAAGGTGTATAGCCTTAGGTCTTGGGGATATAAGCCATGGTGAAGGGCCTGAGGTCTTTGGTCCGGCAGCCTTTCAAACGAGTATTAGAACATGCTGCATGGTTTTAGGTCTTGAGTCTATGAACCTAAAGGCCTAGTCCACGGGCCTTAGGACTTGGGTGTAAGAACCTAAAGGACTAATCAACGGATCTTTGGTCTTGGTTCTAGCCTATGGTGTAGGGCCTTCGGACTTGGGTATAAGAACCTAGAAGCCTAGACCACGGACCTTAGATCTTGGTTCTAGACCCTGGTGTAGGGCCTTAGGACATGGGTATAAGAACCTAAAAGCCTAGACCACGGACCTTAGGTCTTGGTCCTAGACCATGGTGTATTGCCTTAGGTCTTGGGTATAAGAACCTAGAAGCCTAGACCACGGACCTTAGATCTTGGTTCTAGACCCTGGTGTAGGGCCTTAGGACATGGGTATAAGAACCTAAAAGCCTATACCACGGACCTTAGATCTTGGTTCTAGACCCTGGTGTAGATCCTTAGGACTTGGGTATAAGAACTTAAAAGTCTAGACCACGGACCTTAGATCTTGGGTCTAGACCCTGGTGTAGGGCCTTAGGTCTTGGGTATAAGAACCTAAAAGCTTACACAACGGACCTTGGGTCTTGGTTTTAGACCATGGTGTAGGGCCTTATGTCTTGAGAAGAACTTAGAGACCTACATCACAGGCCTTAGGTTTAGGGTCTAGACTATGATGTAGGGTCTTAGGTCTTGGATTCAAGAACCTAAAGGCCTCGACTACAGGCCTTAAATCTTGGGGCTAAGAACCTAAAGGCCTAGACCGCAGGCCTTAGATCTTGGGTCTAGACGATGGTGTAGAGCCTTAGGTCTTTGGTCTAAGAACCTAAAAGCCTAGACCACGGTGTATGGCCTTAACTATTAGGTCTAGACCAGTGTCATTTCAGGGGGGTCGTGAAACGCGACCCCTTGTAAGTGTTCAGGTCTTAACTCTTTGGCCTCGGTCTTTTGTCTAACAACCTTCAAGCCTAGACTACGATGTTATAGCCTTAGGTCTAGGGTCAAGTCCATGCGATAGGGCCTTAGGTCTTGGGTAAGATGATGGAGGTTGGTCTTCAAATACTCCAATCTGAATGTGATAACCATTTCTGATCATGATTTCATAATCAAAGAAAAAAGACCTCGTTGCCTAATGTTTGCTCGATTCATGGGGGGCTGTGAATCGCGGCCCCCTTGGAGGTTTTTATGTCTTAAGTCTAAAGCCTTGGGTCTTAGGAATTAGATCTTAGGTTTAAGGAATTATTCTAGTCTAAGGCGTTTGGACATTGGACTCAGAGTAAGGCCTTAGGTTTGGATCTTAGGTCTAATTAGTTCAGGTTTTAGTTTTAGGCTAATGGCTCATAGGTCACTTCAGCTGCTAGGTCTTAGGTCTTAGGTCTAAGGCCTCCTGGTCCTTTTTACAGGTTAAAACCTTACCTGCTAGGTTTTAGGGCTTTGGACTCAGGTGCAAGTCTTAGGCTTACATCTTAGTCCCAACACATTAGGTCTAGGCTGTTGTCTAATAGGCCTTATTCACAGGTCAAATCCATAGCTGATAGGTTGTAGGGCTTTGGACTCGGGTGTAAGGCCTTAGGTTTAGATCATAGGTCCAACACATTAGGTCTAGGCTGTTGGCTTATAGGCCCTATTCACAGGTCGAATCGTTAGCTGCTAGGTTTTAGGGCTTTGAACTCAGTTGCAAGGCCTTAGGTTTACATCTTAGTCCCAACACATTAGGTTTAGGCTGTTGGCCAATAGGCCCCATTCACAGGTCAAATCCTTAGATGCTAGGTTTTAGGGCTTTGGACTCAGTTGCAAGGCCTTAGGTTTACATCTTAGTCCCAACACATTAGGTTTAAGCTGTTGGGTAATAGGCCCTATTCACAGGTCAAATTCTTAGCTGTTAGGTTTTATGGCTTTGGACTCAGGTGCAAGGCCTTGGGTTTACATCTTAGTGCCAACACATTAGGTTTAGGCTGTTGGCTAATAGGCACTATTCACAGGTCAAATCCTTAGCTGCTAGGTTTTAAGACCTAAGTCTAAGGCCTTGGGTCTATGGAATTAAATCGTTGGTCTAAGGATTAATTTTGGTCCAATACATTTGGTCTTAGGAACCATGTGTAAGGCCTTAGGTTAAGGTTTTAGGTCCATCACATTAGGCCTAAGCTGATGGATAGTAGGCCATATTCACAGTTCTAGCTGCTAAGTTTGAGGGGTTTGGACTCAGGTGTATGGCCTTAGGTTTAGAACTTAGGTGCAACACATTAGGTCCTGGATCGTGGCTAATAGGTCCTATTCACAGGTCAAAGCCTTATCCGTAAGGTTTTAAGACTTTGGACTCGGGTGTAAGGCCTTAGGTTTAGATCAAAGGTCCAACACATTAGGTGTAGGCTGTTGGCTAATAGGCCCTATTCACAGGTCAAATCCTTAGCTGATAGGTTTTAGTGCTTTGAACTCAGGTGCAAGGCCTTAGGTTTACATCTTAGTGCCAACACATTAGGTTTAGGATGTTGGCTAATAGGCCCTATTCACAGGTCGAATCGTTAGCTGCTAGATTTTAGGGCATGGACTCAGGTGCAAGGCCTTAGGTTTACATCTTAGTGCCAACACATTAGGTGTGGGATGTTGGCTAATATGCCCTATTCACAGTTCAAATCCTTAGCTGCTAGGTTTTTGGGCTTTGCAGGATCATTTAAATACAATAGTCCCCATGCCGGACTATCCAAATACAATAGTCCCCACACCGGACTATCTAAATACAATAGTCCCCATGCCGGACTATCTAAATACAATAGTCCCCATGTCGGACTATCTAAAATTCAATAGTCCTCACGCCGGACTATCTAAAACTCAATAGTCCTCATGCAGGACTATCTCAAATTCAATAGCCCCCACACCGGACCATCTAAAATGCAATAGTCCTCACGCCGGACTATCTAAAATGTAATAGTCCTCACGCCGGACTATCTAAAATGCAATAGTCCTCACGCCGGACTATTTAAATGCAATAGTCCTCACGCCGGACTATTTAAATACAATAGTCCCCATGCCGGACTATCTAAATTCAATAGTCCTCACGCAGGACCATCTAAAACTCAATAGTCCTCATGCAGGACTATCTCAAATTCAATAGTCCCCACACCGGACTATCCAAATACAATAGTCCCCACACCGGACTATCTAAATTCAATAGTCCTCATGCAGGACCATCTAAAACTCAATAGTCCTTATGCGGGACCATCTAAATTCAATAGTCCCCACGCCGGACTATCCAAATACAATAATCCCCACACCGGACTATCTAAATACAATAGTCCTCACGCAGGACCATCTAAATAATAGTCCTTACGCGGGACCATCTGATAGCTATGATAACTATGATAGCTCGCAATAGTCCCCGCGCCGGACTATCTAAATACAATAGTCCCCATGCCGGACTATGTAAATTCAATAGTCCTCACGCAGGACCATCTAAATAATAGTCCTTATGCGGGACCATCTAAATTCAATAGTCCCCACGCCGGACTATCTAAATACAATAGTCCCCATGCCGGACTATTCACATACAATAGTCCCCATGCCGGACTATCTAAATACAATAGTCCTCATACTGGACTATCCAAAACAAATAGTCCCCATACTGGACTATCCAAATTCAATAGTCCTAACGCAGGACCATCTAAATACAATAGTCCTCATAGGTTTTATTCATAGGTCAAAATCTTACTTGCTAGGTTTTAAGGCTTAAGTCTAAAGCCTTGGGTCTAAGGAATTAGATCATAAGTGCAACACATTATGTCTAAGCTGGTGGCTAATAAGCCCTATTCACAGGTCAAAGCCTTAGCTGCTAGGTTTTAGGGTTTTACACTTAGGTGTAAGGCCTTAGGTTGAAATCTTAGGTGCAACACATTAGGTCTAAGCAGGTGGCTAATAGGCCCTATTCACAGGTCAAAACCTTAGCTGCTAGGTTATAGGGCTTTCTACTCAGGTGTAATGCCTTAGGTTTAGACCTTAGGTCCATCACATCAGGTCTAAGCTGGTGGCTAATAGGCTCTATTCACAGGTCAAAGCCTTAGCTGCTAGGTGTTAGGGCTTTGCAGGACCATTTAAATACAATAGTCCCCGGACCATTAAAATACAACAATCCCCACGACGGACTATTTACTTAGGTGCAACACATTAGGTCTAAGCTGGTAGCTAATAGGCTATTCACAGGTCAAAGCCTTAGCTGCTAGGTGTTAGGGCTTTACAGGACCATTTAAATACAATAGTCCCCGGACCATTAAAATACAACAATCCCCACGACGGACTATTTACTTAGGTGCAACACATTAGGTCTAAGCTGGTAGCTAATAGGCCCTATTCACAGGTCAAAGCCTTAGCTGCTTCGTTTTAGGGCTCTCTACTCAGGTGTAATGCCTTAGGTTTAGACCTTAGGTCCAACACATTAGGTCTAAGCTGGTGGCTTATAGGCTCTATTCACAGGTCAAAGCCTTAGCTGCTAGGTATTACTGCTTTGCAGGACCATTTAAATACAATAGTCCCCGGACCATTAAAATACAACAATCCCCACGACGGACTATTTACTTAGGTGTACCACATTAGGTCTAAGCTCTTAGCTAATAGGCCCTATTCACAGGTCAAAGCCTTAGCTGCTTCGTTTTAGGGCTCTCTACTCTGGTGCAATGCCTTAGGTTTAGACCTTAGGTCCAACACATTAGGTCTAAGCTGGTGGCTTATAGGCTCTACTCACAGGTCAAAGCCTTAGCTGCTAGGTGTTAGGGCTTTGCAGGACCATTTAAATACAATAGTCCCCAGACCCCAGACCATTAAAATACAACAATCCCAACGACGGACTATTTAAATTCAACAGTCCTTGCACAGGACTAGTCCTCATGCGGGACCATCAGAATATAAAATTCCCCACGCGGGACTAGTCCCCACACAGGACCATCTAAATACGATAGCAGGCGGGACTAGTCCTTGTGTAGGACCATTTAAATACAATAGCAAGCGGGACTAGTCCTTGCGCGGGACTATCTAAATACAATAGTCCTTACACGGGACTAGTCCTTACGTAGGACTGTTAGGAAATTCGTACCATCTCATGGCGCAGTCACCCTCCTCTATCAGGTTTTTATGCCTCGGAATTCCTGAAAAGTGCTGTAAAATTGCCAAAAAGTAGGAAAAAATCACAGAAACCCGGTTAAAAATGGGCCTGCAGGACTAGGACTGTTAGGAAATTCGTAACCCCTCATGGCACAGTCACCCTCCTCCATCAGGTTTTTATGCCTCGGAATTCCTGAAAAGTGCTGTAAAATTGCCAAAAAGTAGGCAAAAATCACAGAAACCCGGTTAAAAATGGGCCTGCAGGACTGTTAGGAAATTCGTACCCCTAGTACCCCCTCATGGCGCAGGAGTGGGGGTTCTTTACTACTAATATACTTTTTGTATCACCTGTTTAAAACAAAAACCGTATCATTAATGATTAAATCATAAACCTTTAAATGAAGATTGCCTAAATTATAAGTGGTCGAGTAATGCTTGACGAATTTATGAACTGAAATATTACTGTACATGTATATTATAATTAAATATTAATTTATGCATAAAATTGAAAATCAGTGGTTGGCATTTCACAAAAAAGAGCAATATTATGAATATAAAAATATGAGTTTTAATATTATCATAAATAAAGCATATACTTGTTAATTAATTTGGCGTTTGTAATAATTATGATTTAATTTAATAGGCAAAAGTAGAGCTCCCCATTTCTACTGTCATGTGACCGATAGTAAATTTTGAAATAAAAAAAAGACAGCAATGAATGCCTTTCAACTTGATCGATTTGCAAGATGGTCTCCTTGAGGAGGTCGAAGGACGTCTGCTCAGCTTCACCCCAAACAAACTTGGCACCCTTCTTCCAGATAGCGTTGAGCGGAGGAGGAAACTCCCTGATGGCCTTGGTCCTAGCTAGATCAATGCAGACACCCTTGGAAGACACCAGATGACAAAAAAACGAAATCTCAGCTTGGGAAAAGCTGACTTTGTCCGGGTTGACGGTAAGGCCTGCCCTTAGCAATCCGTTCATGTCTTCCTCAAGATGAATTAGGTGGTCGTCGAAACTCTCACTGTACACCAGAAGGTCGTCCAGGTAGTTGAAAACAAATTTGAATTGGACATAATGAAAAATTGAATCTAGAAGTCGGGTGAGAGTCTGAGCCCCCACAGCTAGGCCCATTGGAACTCTAATGAACTGATAAAGATTCCACGAAACACAGAAAGCAGTGGTCTAGACTCAGCCTTCAATATGGGATCTGATTATAAGCCTGGTTGAGATCGGAAACGGAGAAATATTTGGCCTTACCGAACCAATCGAAAGAGGAGTGCAAATCAGGGAGAGGTACAGAGTCAATTTCAATTTTCAAATTCAAATTTCTGTAGTCAAGCACCATGCGATACTTGCCATTCGGCTTCGGCACAAGGAAAGCTTGAGCGCCAAAGCTCGATCACCCCGTTTTCAAGAAGGTCATTGATGATACCACGCAGGGTTTCCATCTAGGATGGAGCCAGTTTATAAGGGTGGGATCTTACCGGCCAGGTGTCCCTCAAACGAATTTTATATTCTAATAGGTCGGTTATCACCAGATTTGGCTTTAGCTTGTCAGGAAAACGGTTGCAGAGCTTTCTGATGGCGTCCACCTCCGCCTGAGTCAGATGCCTTAATGAACGGATCAGGTGTGGTCTCACTGTCTGCGTCAGGCTTGACCGCAGCAGCGAACCCAGCCACACTGTCAGAGGAAGGGATAGACACCAGCCGAGAAAACCTGAAGTATCACTGGCCTCTATCTGAATCCAAAATCAACCCAGGGCGCTGAATATCCGCTCCCAAGGTGACAGGAAAACACAGGTCCTTTGCAATCCAAAAGCTCCAAACCCAAGAGAAACCTTCAATTTTGAATTTGAAATGGGCTTGATGGATGATTGGCATAGGGGATTTAGACACAGTCCAGCAGATAGATAAGTTGCGGTTGACTTGCTTTATGAGCCCAGAAGATGACAAGGTGTTGAAAAGCTCAAGGGAGATGAGCTTCACCTGGATATTCATATACTGATCCACCCAATTACTTTTAAAATTCTATTCTATCAAAGAGGAAGTAATATTTTTAATTCTGCAATCAATTATTCTGGACCCTCCGGCGGAGTTTTCTAAAGAGTTTATTGTCAATATGATATTTGTGGACGAAACCACCAGTACGTAGATATTTAAAATCTTGAATACACTTAGGGCAGCAATATTATAATGAATATGCACACAGTTATCGTAGTGAAAGATACATAATCAACATAACGGCAGACAACCTCGAAATGTTAGTCCAATCGTTTTTATATAAATCACTACGTTATAAATTATTGTCATATAATTCATTAAACACTAGCAATCATCTATTTTGTTTGATTTACAAAAATATTTATTTATTATATAAAACATTATATAAAGCCATTTTAATGTTTTGTAGGTCTTTGGATATTTCATAATTTACAATGCAAAATCATTTATGATTTTTACTAAAACATATGAACGATAACAACGCGACAGTGATAAGAAAAGCAACTAAGTTATCTACACAACCGAACATAGAATCTTGTTTCAATAATCCAAAATGCAGCTGGTGGCGTAAACAACGACAGCGACAATTGTAGCTGCCGCAAAAGTCGCCAGTGTGAAAGCAGCCTAACTTTATTAAATTTGGATTATTAGTTGATAACAAAACATTAGGTAATGACCAAATTACAAATTATCAATCAAGGTAAATCTAAAACCATAAATTCTATCCTATTTTGCTTTGAAATTCCTTATTTTAGTAATTGTTG